>APFE031181263.1:128203-157559 GCA_000404065.3 Pinus taeda | reverse complement strand
GGGTGGACGTAGCCCAAACTGGGTGAACCACGTATATCTGTGTCTCTCTTGTTTTATGCATTTTCTGTGTTTATATTTCTACAATATTTTATGTGTTCCATTGCTCCGTAATATATGATTTTCTAACACAACATTAGTTCCTAAACTCATGTTGCTCCCAGTTTTCCCAAAAAATGTCGTTTAGGGCCTCAAAACGGCTTTGGAAGTTCAGGACCCAAAAAACTGCTAAAAATAGTAAACTGTGCTACAATTAAGGAAACTGAAACGCTGAAACAAACAATGGTGGGGGTCCAAGTGGACTTGGCAGGGGGCCACCAATATCCACCTAGATCATTCCTCCCCCCTTAGGAAGCAATGGTCCCCATTGTGTTGAATTCCTCCATGAGACGAGGAAACTTCTGCTGAACTAGGTCCCTGGTGAGCCACTTGCCCTGGTGAAGGAGTTGGCCTGCTTTGACAACTCGATACAGTTGGATATTCTGCTGGCGAGTGTGATTGATCTGTGTGTCCATAATCTGATAAGTTGCAGCTTGTTCCATACAATCTGGATTTAACTATGTGGGTGTGATCTGTTTTGTAATGTTGGATGTGTCTACTAAAGGTGGAAAGTATGGCCAATGGCAGTCCACATTGAACACTGTGTGCAGGCCAAGGAATGGGGGAATGCTGAGCTCAAATGCGTTGGTAATGGTGTAAGGACCATATCGGAGTGGCCTGAGTTTCCGATAGGCTCCGGTAAGGAATTCCTTTTGCAAATGCAACTAGGCTTTGTCACCCACCTGAAACTTGTGTGGCACCCCTGTGGGTGAGGAGAAGTTGTTCATGTGTTCTGTCATGACCATATCCCTTTGTTGCTGTTGTTTTTGTGTGGAGGAACCCTTCGTGGGGGTCATGGATGTGGCTACGATATTCCCCTTACTTTGGGAGCGAACCAGACAAAAAATGAATTTCCTAGTCTAGGAGACGATCTTGCTGCATTTCTTAGAAAAAGATCAAAGAGGTGGAAGTAGGTGGGGCTACCTTTGGTATCCTGTATAATGAATTACCCAAATTAATAATAACAACACGAGGCCTTGACTCATACACAACATGTCGCCTCCACAAGTATGGTTGGCCAAATAGTACATCGCAAACATCCAGAGGTGCAACATCAAACAATACCTCGTCTGTGAAGGTCTTGAAGCTGTAGGGAAGGCGAAATTGCTGGCGAACTCAAAGATCTCTTCCTTGGTGAAGCCACCTGATACTATACAGCTGCAGCTATGGTGCAGTCGGTAGGTCGAACCGCTTCATGACCTTTGATGAAATGAGGTTCTTTTGGCTGTCACTGTCCACAATGAGTTACAGAGGCGAACCCTTCACCCACATATGTGAGGGGAAAATACGCTCCCCCTCTTCTGGATCTTCGAGCTCATTCTTCTGGATCTTGGTGGTGGAAACAATGATGCTAGGCTCTGCATCAATGATCTGCTTCCCTTTTCCATTCCCCTTGTCGGGTTCTGACCCAGGATCGAAACATGCGTCTCATTTTGAAGCCTTCAACTCGACCACCAGCAACTGCTTGGTCCGACACTCACTTGTGTTATGAGTGGGGATCTTGCGGAACTCACACCACTTTCCTGTGTCCTTCTTTGACTTCGTGGTGTTGTTCTTTTCTTGCAGCTTCGACAGGTTGTCTTGGGTCATCTCACCTTGGCTTTGTCCTTTGGTCTTTGGATTCATAGATCCAAAGTCTCGCTTCTTCTATTTCAACTTTTTCTTGATTTTGATAGCGTATCAATATGCCGTGCCAAGCAAGGAGATGTTCAAGAAGTCCATCTCTTCCTGGATGTATCTATGTAGGAAACCACGATATTTGAGTACCAGATGTAGCTCAGAATATTTGATACCCAACTGTGTGCGAAGGGTGTGAAAAATGTTTGTGAACTCCGGCACATCTTGGTCCCGTCCCTACCGCAGCGTGGTCCACTTAATGTATTTGTCCTCATAGATTTTGAGAGGGTAGTACTACTCCTTGATGGCATCCCGGAAGGAATTCCAAGTGGGTGCGGCTGAGAATAGTGAGTCTGTACTTTCATCCTTCTGATCGAAGTAGGTTTCCCACTAGTCCTTGACGCGTGGGGCTGCTTTGAGAAGAGCGAAAACAATATTTTCCTAACTCAAAAATTCATGAACAGAAAAATAACCCTCTACATTATTTAACCATTTATCTATGACATCTGCATCTATCTGACCCTCGAATATGGGGATTTCACAATTAACTTGTACCTTAAAGGGTATGGCGTTTCCAGAGTAGATGTTGGAAGCCGATGCACCGCCCCTGGGTAGCCGCTGAAGGATCTGGGCAAAGCTATCCATCATCGTGTTCCTTTGTCGCTCGAGGGATTCTTCGAGCAAGATTTTGATAGGATCTCCTGCCCCCTCGTCTTTCTTTTCATTCGCCATGGGAGGCTGTCAGGATTTGCGAGGCTAGTCTTGCTAAGGTTTGACCAGTTCAAGCCCTAACTCCTTATATCCCGACCTCGTTGGGGACATGTAGAGAAAAACAGAGAAAAAGCAGACCACTCTGATACCACTAATACAGATTTAAATAGGAATGTAACAAATTACAGAGATAACCATAAACACAGAGATGCAGCAGAAATAATACTTAATTTCATTAATGTAAAATATTGAAATATGCTTGCAAACAACAATGGAAATAAACCAGCTAGGGCGATGGTAACTTATCTCTGAGAAGAGATGTGGCGGTTACATGATTCTGAAATGTGTTACAATGAGGCTTGAAGGCCTATTTATTGTTGAGAAACAATGGAAAACCCTAAACATCCAAAAACCTAACCTTAGAAGATGAAACACCAAACCGTGGGCCCCGTTTGGATAAATTGGTACATCAACTTTCCGGGGTCATAACTTTGGCATATGATATCCGTTTGATGCGCACAATATCTCGTTAAAAATATATATCCGAGAACTACAACTTTGGAAAGAGAAAAATAGGTCCATGGGCCCATGTTACTCCCAGTTTTCCTAAAAAACGTCGTTTAGGGCCTCAAAACGGCTCCAGAAGTTCAAGACCTGAAAAACTGCTAAAAATAATAAACTGTGCTACAATTAAGGAAACTGAAAAGCTGAAAAAAACAATGGTGGGGCTCCAAGTGGACTTGCCACCAATATCCAACTGGATCATTCCTCCCCCCTTAGGAAGCAATGGTCCCCATTGCGTTGAGTTCCTCCATGAGATGAGGAAAATTCTGCTTAACTTGGTCCCTGGTGAGCCACTTGCCCTGGTGAAGGAGTTGGCCTACTTTGACAACTCGATATAGTTGGATATTCTGATGGTGAGTGTGCTTGATCTGTGTGTCCATGATCCGATCAGTTGCAACTTGTTCCATGCAATCTATATTTAACTTTGTGGGTGTGAGTTGTTCTGCAATGTCGGTTGTGTCTAGTAATGGTGGAAAGTATGGTGGAAGGCGGTCCACATTGAACACTGCGTGCAGGCCAAGGAATGGGGGAATTCTGAGATCAAATGCATTGTCTCCCATAGCCTTGGTAATGGTGTAAGAACCATATCGGAGTGGCCTGAGTTTTCAATAGGCTCCAGTAAGGCGTTCCTTTTGCAAATGCAACCAGACTTTGTCGCCCACCTGAAACTTGTGTGGCATCCCTGTGGGTGAGGAGAAGTTGTTCATGTGTTCTGTCATGACCATATCCCTTTGATGCTGCTACTGCTACATGGAGGAACCCTTTGCGGGGGTCATGGATGTGGCTACGATCTTCCCCTTACTTTGGGAGTGAACCAGACAGAAAATGAATTTCCTAGTCTGGGAGATGATCTTGCTGCGTTTCTTAGCAGAGATCAAAGAGGTGGCAGTAGGTGGGGCTACCTCCGGTATCCCGTATAATGAATTACCCAAAGTAATAATAACAGTGTGAGGCCTTGACTCATACACATCATGTCGCCTCCACAAGTATGGTTGGCCAAATAGAACATCACAAACATCCAGAGGTGCAACATCACACAATACCTCATCTGTGAAGGGCTTGATGCTGTAGGGATGGCGACACTGCTGGCGAACTCGAAGATCTCATCCTTGGTGAAGCCACCCGATACTGTATGGCTGCGGGTGTGGTGTAGTCGGTAGGCCCAACTGCTCCATGACCTCTGCTGAAATGAGATTCTTTTGGCTGCCACTGTCGACAATGAATTGCAGCGGCGAACCCTTCACCCACATCTGTGAGTGGAAAAGGCGCTCCCGAAGTTCAGGACCTGAAAAACTGCTAAAAATAGTAAACTGTGCTACAATTAAGGAAACTGAAAAGTTGAAACAAACAATGGTGGGGGTCTAAGTGGACTTGGCAGGTGGCCACCAATATCCACTTGGATCATTGTGAGTGCCATAAGTGACCTCCCCTAGCCTTCCAAGTATTTTTTTCCTGATCCTCATGGTCCTAGGCCTATCTCACTACATAATCAATAGAATAGGAACCTGCTTTAATGGTTATCTTAATCTCCTGGAGCTCTGCTAAGAGCTCTTCAAATTATTTTCCATAGTCTTCCACAGTGTCTACCTCCTCTCCAATCTCTTTTCAACAACTTGGAATTTGTCTAACAATGCTACCTCATCTTGGTCCACTGGGTTAGACCTAGTGATCACCATCATGACCTACTTCCGTCAGAATTTGGATGTGACCTTGTTAAGGCTCACTTCAATTTCCCTCATTGTAACCTATACTAAGAATCAATAGCCCAAAATCCATTTTTCCCACCTAGAAATGGATTACAGAATCCCCTTCCCCAGTAACCTACAAGATAGAAAGACAATTTTCTCTTCAATTTTCTTTTGGCTTTGCTTGTTCTTTTGAGGTAATTACAAACCTCCTTCACACCTACTTTTCCTTGCATGGCCCCCCTACTATGCATATTTTGATTCCATTTTCGTGCGAATTTCAGCTTCCACCTATATGTGGAGTAGGTATCAACTTTGATACCACATGTCACAACCCAGGGGCTCCTATGGTTACAAGGTGCTTTGATGGGAACACCATGACCCCTCGAGTGTGAAACATCAACTTTTTTCACAATTGCCTAGTGTAGTGTAGAGTTACTCCACTTGAAATATGCCTCACCATAAGTTCACTTATATAAGTTGTATATTATTGCTTACTTAGCAGAATATCATAACCCTTCAATAAAGTGTAAGTAATTTTGTTTGTCACTCTACTTCAGTTTAAGTTTCATTCATCAAGAATTCATGTCTAATATGTAATACATCACATTATCATCAATACAATTACACACGTAAAATTTTATATGAAACGTCCAACCGACATTATGCTTTTATAAATATCACAATTTACATCAAGATATAAGATAATGGCTTGGTCTCACGAAGTACAATGCCAAAAACCCATAAGCAACATAAATAGAAATTTGTTCACTCGATTCCGCTCTACATGCGCCACCCTTCACCTAACTCGACACATTCTTAGTTTAGTCTTCTCCTTTGCTCAAAGTATGAATGACCATAGTCCCACCTGAGCTACTTTATGTTCCCTTCGGTTTGATCCCTACTCCTTGCACTTTGCTCTTGTGATCTCATCCCACTTCTCTTCATTAAGTCTTGTGAATTATCATTTGACTTGTTGTTTATTTTTACCTTTCCTTCATGCGATTCTATTTATATGGCACTTTGGTTGCATAACATGACTCTTCCTCTTGACCCTCCAATACGGTTGGGTTAACTCCCCCATTCATACAATATAACTTCAGTTTGTGGTGTGATCTTCCTCCTTAGCCCTATCGTTTCAGTTTAGGGTTGGCTCGTTGCTCCACCATGTAACTTTGGGTTGGTTTGACCTCCCATCATCCCACTTGACCTTCTCTTTCCCGTCCATCATTCGATCATCACACACACATGCTTTCCCACTGCTCATCCCATCACACCCATTAACATGTCACTCAAACCCGTGGTACCTTGAGCTGACACATGCATTCAATTAAGTGAAACTCAACTGACTCATCTTGGGGTTGCATGCCTTAGTCATGTTGTTGTTAAAATGTAGCAACAAAAGGCTTCATTTGACTTGTGCCTTAGTCAAATGGAGAAATTTGATTTCCCACATCAACAGGATGACTTGGATTGCAGTTAGCTGGAGTGACATGGCTTTGTCTCCTAGTTAAATCAGTAAATTCGAGTTATAGACTAGAAGTAGAGTTGTGCATGGGTTGATTGCTAAAATTTAGCAATCTAGTGGAGTTATTGTTAATTAAACTCAGTTAACTAAGCTCTAGCCTTTAGTGGAGTCAGTAGGAGTTCAATTGAGTAGTTATCATAGTTGTTAATTCAATGATATCTCAGTTAGATAGTCAATTTACTAAATATAGTCTCAGTATGGATGTAATTTGAATTGCCCAGTGGGAGTGGAGGAGGAAAAGGCATAATGTAATGATCAATTGTATACTAGTTGAGTGTATAGTGTTTTTTCATTTAGCAGGTGGTCAATTGCTTCAGTATTTGCGTAAGGAAATAGGGAATTATCCTATATTTTAGGGGCTGATTTCCTCCTGGATTGCGCAAGGAAATAGGAGGAAAGTAAAGGCCTATTTTGGCTGAGTGTTGGTCAGAGTAGGTCAGTGAGCATGATATTAGAATTGCAGTGCATGGTCTGCTTCAGGATTGAAGCAAGACATTGTAATTGATACATATTATCATATGAATTAATGCAAAGTAGTGGAGGGCTTTTTCCTAGTTGGGTTCCCCTATAAAATAATTGTGTTCCTTGTGTTTTGATGTTTGCATGTGTTTCTATCGTGTGTTTTCCTTTTCGTAGAAGAGTAGAAGAAGTTTTGTCTCTTTATTTTAGTTCGATTTCGTTAGCAATAGAAAATTTCTTGCAATTCATTTATACATGGTATCAGAGCATCAGAAGACTACATAGAAACCTTGTTTTAGATATTCTGTAAGAGAAATTTTGATTTGCAGAGTTTTTGGTGCATAATCTTTTTAGTGCAAGAAAAATGTATTTCAACAGATTGAGGCTTGAGTATGCATTGGAGGGAAACTAAAATTTTTGTGCTTGGAAAGACATGATGGAAGTTGTCCTGGCTAACAATGGAGTATGGGAATATACACAAACTGATATTCCTAAACCAGTAGCATCAGATGCACACGCACTTCCTTAGTGGAAGAAAGACACAACAAAAGCTAGGAGGATTATTTTGGAGCGTGTTAGATATCATGTGGTTTCTATCTTGCATGAAAAGGAGAATCCTTTTCAATGTGGAAACTCTCACAGATCTATTATAGAGAAACAATGATGCCAGGAAATTGGTATTGAGAGATAAACTCAAGAGCATTAGAATGCAGAAAAATGAAACCATTCCACAATACCTATTCAGATTTACTCGAGTTTTAGATGAACTTGTGGGAGTAGGAGAAAATGTGCCATCATCCAAACTTGTGAGCATAACACTCCTTAGCCTTCTGAAATACTAGCACAACTATCAAGATTCAATTAATGGGAGAGACAAGCTACCATTTTGGGAGAGGCCTTGGGTTGATTTGGTGTAGGAGGATATCAAAAGAAACACTAGAGATGGTGTCGCATCTAGAGCTAAGGAGGGAGAAAACTTGTCCTTCCCAGGAAAGGGAAAGAAATCCAAAGGAAAGAAGGCCCAAGACAAGGAAAAATCCAGCTAGAATAAGGGCAATAAGAAGGACTTCAACAAAATGAAATGTTTTCACTACCATGACTTTGGATATTATGCAACCAAGTGTGTGCATAAGAAATCCAGGAAGAAGCCTACATGAGGAGCAGGAGGTGATGCTCTCACATCACAATTCGAATTGAATTTAACCCTCATTGCATGCATGTCAAGTACTATACGAGGCAGTGTATGGTACTTGGACTCTAGAACCTCATTTCATATGATAGGATCTAAGAAGTTCTTCAACAACCTAGAGGATAAGGACCTATAGTTACACATAGAAATGGACATGATGGGAGGTATAGTACCAAAGGGATTGGTACTATCACCTTTAAGAGGGAGTCAGGCTCCCATCATCACCTGAAAAATATAATGTATGTGCCTGGGTTGATGATCTAGGTGGCTCTAGAGAGACACACATGACAAAGAGGGCTTATGAATGCTCAAAAATCAAAGTGCTCAAAATGACTTTGACCTAGGACCAAAGCATAGATCTCATCTTCCTGATCGCGACGGTGTGAATGGTTTGTCAATTCGAGTCTAGATGCAAAAGTTAGAAGCAATCAAGTTGGGTTGACTTTTTGATGATTGGGCAGCTTAAGGAGGCCACAATTTCGACCGAACCCGACCACTGATTCCAGGTGAAATTATGGGGTCATTAATTTGACTCCCAGGACCTAAAATTATGAAATTCTTAAAGTGGTTTTATATAATAAAAGAAAAAGAAAAAAGAATATAATGTTGGGGGGTGGGGCCCACCAACCCCACCACCCCCCTACACACCATATATTAACATAAACCATTGTGTAATGGGGTGGGCGGGCCACCTCTAGTGGACCTGACCCACACCCCAAAGCCCCATATAAAATGGCGCTGACAACATATAGTGATATGGGACTGGTGGGGGTCGAACCTGCTTGGCCCACGTGGCCAGCCCCAAAAATCAAACAAAACCAAATGATTATATGCCTAACATACATCTGTGAAGGAGGGTATGGGGGTAGACTACCTAATGTGGACCCAACCCCCCAGTTATAATAAGATTTCGTTTTTAAAAATTTATTTATGGAGGGGTGGGATTTGATCCCCCGACCCCTCCTCAACTAATTCACATTTTTAACCATTGAGCCCAATTGCTCACATTGGTATTTCTGCCGGTGATTTTTATATAAACCCAGAATTTCACCATTGCACGTAGTTCGAGACAGAGATGGAGGAACTAGGAGTAGGCACACTAATTAAGGCAGATTAATTATTTTTTAATGCAAGAACCATGAATTTTGCAGGAGGGCCAAATTTCCATTTTGTCAAAATTTGATGAATTTTATATGGATTCAACACCTCTCATCACCACGAACGCAATGGCGCTGTCCGTTTCTCCATTAGGGTTATGCATTTTTCAGTCATTTCCAGAATGCACGTGGAACCATGATTTAAGCAAAAACAGGTAGCGGAACCATGAGCCTTGATATTTTCCCAAGGAGGTAAAAATTTTCCATGTCGGAATATAGTCAAGTTTATACTTGTTTTTCATGGTTTTCCACAGGGATTGCAATGGCGAGATCAGATTTGCCATCTGAGTTGCAGATTTCCAGTCCATCCATGGAACAAAATCTTTGAGGAATCCCGAGGGTATCTAAAAGATAGCTTGAGCCCAGAATTCTCAACTTCTCAGAATTTGGATTTTGGATAGTCGATTTAGCACTACTCAACGCCACAAATCTGATGGTACACTCAGATTTGTCATTCTCTCATTTCTTCTTCTCGTCACTTTTCTAAGTGCTAATGCAGATGTCCACATTCATGTGTGAGCAATGTTTTGTCATGCGATCGATGCCTTGAGATCGATGGTCTAAACAACTTCAGCAGTGTGACATCCACTTCTTCAGATGGCCCTTGGTTGTGAGGTATATGCTATGTTCACGTACTTCTTCTTTATACATTGTGCTGCACAGATCCTTGATTGATATTGAGGTAGGATCTTATTTATTTCATGTTGCCATGATTCCTTGATTGATTTGATGCGAAATCTTTTATGTGATGTACTTGCTATCATGATTTGTAATGTTATGACTTGAGATCCCTTGTTGTATGTTGTTGGGATAATCTTGTTTTCGTCATGCATGTTTTGTCTTTTGAAATCCCTTTTATGCCATGTTGGCGGGATGTTCATCATGCACGTTTTTTGTGTCATACTGATAGGATTTTGATTGAGACTTCCAAGTTGTGGAATATCTATTAGAGCCACTCCTACGTGAGGGAATTTTTCCTTGTATGATCGCTACATCATCTCTTGTGTACATCATCTTTATTGACATCACTTAATGCAGCGGCCTACACCATCTTGATACTGGGGCCCGAAGACGTAGTCCCTCTTGGACGAACTCCGTTATCAACGCTTATGTTTTCATGTGTTGATGATTGGTATATTCCTCTTCTTTTCCGCATGCAGATGTGCTCAATAATGTTATTTTAAAATGCAATTTAATACATCATGAAAGTAAAAGGTCTTAGAAGGGTCCTTCTTCACACCCGGACCTGGATCAAGTGGTATCAGAGCGGTCTTTGCGTTGATGTGAATTGCAGTGTGAACAATGACAGAGGATGAAAGAGCGATGTACGAGACCATGCTTAACATTTCCAAGAAAGTGGAAATTATGTATGAAACTCTTGATCCAGGTGGAAATTGGTGGCCACTTGGACCCCCACCATTGTTTCTCTCATCATTTTCAGTTTCCTTAATTGTAGCACAACTTACTATTTTTAGTAGTTTTTCGGGTCCTGAACTTCTGGAGCCGTTTTGAGGCCCTAAATGCCATTTTTTGGGAAAAATGGGAGCAACATGGGTTCATGGACCTGTGTTTCTCTTCCCAAAGTTTTAGTTCTCAGATAGATGTTTCTAATGAGATATTGTGCATGTCAAACGGAGATCATATGCCAAAGTTACAACCCCGGGAAGTTGATGTACCAATTTAGGGTTTTCCATTATTTCTCAACAATAAATAAGCCTTCGAGCCTCATTGTAAGACAGTTCAGAGGCATGTAGCTGTCACATCTCTTCTCAGAGATAAGCTACCATCGCCCTAGCTGGTTTATTTCCATTACTGTTTGTAAACATATTTCAGTATTCTACATTAATGAAATGAAGTATTATTTCCGCTGCATATATGTGTTTATGGTTATCTCTGTAATTTTTTGCGCTCCTGTTTAAATATGGATCAGTGGTATCAGAGCGGTCTGCTTTTTTTATCTGTTTTTCATTGCATGTCCCCAACGAGGTCAGGATATAAGGAGTTAGGGCTTGAACTGGTCGAACCTTTGCATGACCATCCTCACAAATCCCAACAGCCTCCCATGGCGGATGAGAAGAAAGTCGAGGGGCCAGGAGATCCTATCAAAATCTTGCTCGAATAAACCCTCAAGCAACAACAGGATGGACAACTTTGCCCAGATCCTTCAGCGACTACCCAGAAGTGACGCATCGGCTTCCAGCAGCTACTCTGGAAACGCCACGCCCTTTGAGGTACAAGTTAATTTTGAAATCCCCATATTCGAGGGTTAGATAGATGCAAATGCCGTAGATAAATGGTTAAATTTGCTAGAGGGTTATTTTTATGTTCATGAATTTTCGATTCGGGAAAAGATTGTTTTCGCTCCTCTCAAAGCAGCCCCCCACATCAAGGACTCGTGGGAAACCTACTGCGAGCAAAAGGATGAAAATAACGGCTCACTATTTTCAGCTGCACCCACTTGGGATTCATTTCGAGATGCTATCAAGGAGTAGTACTACCCTGTCAAAAGCTATGAGGACAAATACGTAAAGTGGACCACGCTACGGTAGGGAAGGGATCAAGATGTGCTGGAGTTCACCAACATTTTTCATACCCTTCGCACATAGTTGGTTATCAAAGATTATGAGCTACATCTGGTACTCAAATACCGCGGCTACCTACACAGATACATCCAGGAAGAGATGGAGTTCCTGAACATCTCCTCGCTCTGCATGGCGTACCAATACACTGTCAAAATCAAGAAAAAGTTCAAACAGAAGAAGCGAGACTTTGGGTCTGCGAATCCGAAGCCCAAAGGACAAATCCAAGGCGGGGTGACCCAAGAAAACCCGTCAAAGCCGCAAGAAAAGAACAACACCACGAAGCCAAAGAAGGGCACAGGAAAGTGGTGTGAGTTCCACAAGAGTCCCACTCATAACACAAGTGAGTGTCGGACCAAGCGGTCGCTAGTGGCCGAGTTGAAGGCTTCTAAATCAGATGCATGTTCCGACCCTAAGCCACAACCCAACAAGGGGAATGGCAAAGGGAAGCAGATCATTGATGCAGATCCGAGTGCCACTGTTGCCACCGCCAAGATCCAGAGAAATGAGCCCGAAGATCCAGAGGAGGGGGAACGTCTTTTCCACTCACAAATGTGGTGAAGGGTTCACCTCTGCAATTCATTGTCGACAGTGGCAGCCAAAAGAACCTCATTTCAGCAGAGGTTGTGAAGTGGTTAGGCTTACCGACTACACCACACGCGCAGCCGTACAGTATCGGGTGGCTTCACGAAGGACGAGATCTCAAAGTTCGCCAGCAGCGTTGCCTTCCCTACAACATCAAGCCCTTCACAAACGAGGTAGTGTGTGATGTTACATCTCTGGATTTCTGTGATGTATTATTGGGCCAGCCATACTTGTGGAGGCGACATGTTGTGTATGAGTCAAGGACTCACACTGTCATTATTTCTTTGGATAATTAATTATACATGATACCGAAGGTAGCCCCACCTACCACCACCTCTTTGATCACTGCTAAGAAAGGCAGCAAACTCATCTCACATACTAGGAAATTTATTTTTTGTCTGGTGTGCTCCCAAAATAAGGGGAAGATCGGTTCTACATCCATAACCTTCGCAAAGGGTTCCTCCATGCAGTAGCAGCAGCAAAGGGATACAGTCATGACAGAACACAGGAACAACTTCTCCTCACCCACAGGGGTACCACACAAGCTTCAGGTGGGCAACAAATTCTGGTTGCATCTGCAGAAAGAACACCTTACCAGAACCCATCAAAAATTCAGACGACTCCGACATGGCCCTCACACCAGTACCAAGGCTACGGGTAACAATGTTGTGAAGCACAACATTCCTCCATTCCTTCGCTTGCACTGAGTGTTCAATATGGATCGTCGTCGACCATGCTTCCCACCATTTTTGGACACATCAGAGATTGCAGAACAGCTCACTAGAGACCCAGCTCAGCAAAAGCTTCCTCATCTCAAGGAGGAACTCAGCGCAATGGGGACCATTGCTTCCTAAGGGGGGAGGAATGATCCAGGTGGATGTTGGTGGCCACCCACCTATCCCATTTGGACCCCCACAACTTTCTCTTTTAGTCTTTTCAGTTTCCTAAATTGTAGCACAATTTACTATTTTTAGCAGTTTTTTCAGGTCCTAAACTTCCGAAGCCGTTTTGAGGCCCTAAACGACGTTTTTGGGAAATCTGGGGGCAACATGGGTCCATGGACCGATGTTGCCCTTTCCAAAGTGGTAGTTCTCAGATAGATCTTTCTAAAGAGCTATCATGCGCGTCAAACGGAGATCGAATGCCAAAGTTACGACCCCGAGAAATTGATGTACCAATTTACCCAAACGGGGCCCACAATTTGGCGTTTCATCTTCTAGGGGTAGGTTTTGGAATGTGAAGGGTTTTCCATTGTTTCTCAACAATAAATAGGCCTTCGAGCCTCATTGTAACACAGTTTTGAACAGTTCAGAGGCATGTAGCCGCACATCTCTTCTCAGAGATAAGCTACCATCGCCCTAGCTGGTTTATTTCCAATTCTGGTTGTAAGCATATTTCGGTATTTTCCATTAATGAAATGAAGCATTATTTCCGCTGAATCTTTGTGTATATGGTTATCTCTATATTTTTTTGTGTTCCTGTTTAAATCCGGATCAGTTTTTAAAGCCATTAGTTGTATATTATTTTCCGCTATTAGTGTGAAGGGAGACAATATGTCATTGTGCATCATTTTCAATCCATGTAACAAATTTTCTAAAAGTTTCAGAAGCTTCTGATTTACTTTCTAACAAGTATACACGAAACATCTTGGTGTAATCATTAATAAAAGTCATCATATATCTATTTACATTTTCGAAAGAAACAACCATAGGAACAAAAGATGTAGAATGAATAAATGCATTTTTTGTACGTAATATGGAGGTAAAATCATGAAACAAACATTTATTATGTTTTCCTAGGATAAAGGCATCACATTGCTTCAATTTTCTGGAAATAGTTAAAAAACCAAAAACACCATTATTTTTCGATAAATTAATACCATCAGAATTAAGATGTCCAAATATTTCATGCCATTAAAGAATTAATGGAAATGTACATTCATTATATTGAGAAAAGCATGCAAAGTTCTATTCAAGAGAAGATATTCATTGAAACTTCAACAATATTTCTTCCTCTACTCTAGTCATGAAAACTATGTTGTCAAATGTTTTCCTTATCTCTAATTTCCCATAAAAAATGTGAATAAAGGTTCCTTGTTGGTGAATGTGAAAAAGGGAAAACATGTTTCTCCACAGCTCTAGAAGGTAGACTAAATAATGTAGAAGAAAATTATAAATCTTAGGCAACTTAAGCTCGATGATGCCAAGTCCAGATGGCATGAGACTTGACTTGCTTGCAAATTACACCACTCCATCTACATTGTCATTTATGTCTTCAAAAAGGTATTTGTGAAATGTCATAGGGTAGGAGTCCTAGCATTGGGTGGTAATGTCATTCCTTGAATGTGAGAACTTGCAGAGGGAAGTATCATAACTTCCGGTGAGAGCAAGTGTGTCACCCTGCGGAGAGTCAAGTGTGATGCATGAAGGTTCCAAAACACGAAGGGAGAAGGAAGTGTGCCCCTTTAAAGCCTATAATAATACGCAGCTTGAAAGGAACACAAGAGTAGAATGACATCGCAAGCTAATATGTGGAATATTCCACAAGTTAAAGTTATGAATTAATACAATAATATGCATTCAACAAGGTTCATACAAATACAAACAAAATAGTTCATAAGTGTAAGAATAAGCATAAGTTAAATAACATATGTTGCAAATAAAACAAGAATAATTCCACTATTCTCAGAACATATGCATGAAAGCGTGTTGGCTTTGATTTTATTATAATAAGTGAAAGTTGCATTCATACATACACCATTGATGACCATTGGCCTCAATAGTGCAACATTACAGTCAAGAACACTTGTGAATCTAAAGAATTATGCTCACTGTATGCTACAGAGAAGCTAAGGCTATTCACAATACTCCCAAACCCTTTATAAGCATAAGCCTAGCCAAAATCTTGGCTCCCAAAATCTCATTACATGAGTTATGAGGTTCTATTTACAACAAGAGTGGGGTGAATCTTCAACTCTCCTTTGTGACCTTTGGACTACCCTCATGACTCTTCAACTTATTTACAAAATCAATCATTACATTACATCACGACTCTTTGTATTCAAATATTGAGACTTGTAATTTCACTTACAACATAATTACAAATAATATTACAATTTACACTCATACCCATATACAACAAAATAGGGTAGAGACAACTTGACAACTTAACAAGACAAAAAACTATGATGCTTGAGTTTGGGAACACTCTAACTCAACAACTCCCACTTGATGCTTGTTGGTCACGTATCGATTCCAAGCTTGGTACTATGCGATGACATCCCCAATCTACATGATGGTGTCAATTTGGAAGCAGACTCTAGCCTCCATAGCATCCGAGTACAAAGATTTGGACCTAATATTGACTTCTTTCTTGAGCAAGAGAAACATGGTTATCATGTGGATATGATGTTTACATTTAGCTTTGATGAGTGAGCTAACTGATGGGATCTTATTGGTTCTCACCATGAAATCCAAATTTTTGTACAACCATACAAATGAGGCATGAATTTTTCAAATGAACAAGGCGAGCTTCTTATTGTTTTGAAAGAAAATTCAAACTCTTTATTTCTCCAACTCTGCCTGCGACTTCATCTTCTTTACCAAAGAAAGTGGTGGCCCGTTGTATCACATTGGCCATTCTTGCATGATGCTCATGGAAATTCACACATTCCTATGAGTCTCAACAAATTCCTTACTCTATTGTTGCAATCTATGCAAGCAGACAACTTCCTTGCATATGGTCATGAGCTCTTCATAGTTGATTATTCTTGGTCATCAAACACTGAGTGTTTGATCTTGTTGCACCTGCAAAGGCCAAGTTGGATCCGGAAATGGAATTTGGATTCTTGCTAGTGTCCGCCACTATCAAATTTTCTCTAATGAATGCAAGGGATGCATGATCATACCGAAAATTCTTCTCCACATTTGTAAAATTCTCTCTTGAAGTTCATTATATGAAAAATTGTACACATCCATTATCAAATCATCATCAAGAGGAACTATGACCTATTCCTTGCTCAGGGATAACTCTGCAGCTGGAGGTGGTGGAGACTGAACTGTGACCTATGGTTTTTTGGGCATCAGGTCAACATCTTCATCCTATGTACTGATTCCAACTCCATGTCCACAAATTCAATCAAGTCTTCAACCTACTGAGCAAGCTCCTGATCCTGCATATGTTCACTCTCCCGCTTTATTGTTGGTTGATTTTTTTCTTGAATCAATGTTGTTTCTTTTGCCATTACACCTTACCTTTATTCTTCTTCATTCTTCTTCTTCTGTTCTTGTTCTTTCCTCCTCAACTCCCATTCTTCCTTGACTTCTTGTTGTTATTGCTTCGATCTTAGTTTTGCTTCTAGAAACCTATGCTTTTATCTCCTCCTCCACTTTTCACTTTGTCTCATATGCTTCCTCTTTGATTCCATTGTGAAAGTTGCTTTCATAAGGATGGATTCTGCTTTCATTTTGTAGATTTTTCTCCATCTATTCTATCAGCAACTTTTCCACTTCCCTGATCTTGTACTGGATTGTTTCCTTTTTCTATCACTGCTGGACTTGCTGCAATGTTAGTGTTGACCCCTTTTCTATAAACAATTGAGTGTCTGCATATATTGGTAAGTTAACTAGTGTTTTCTCAACTACTTCCCTAGTACTTCTTCAATGGTCTCCCTTGAAGCAGCTCCCTTGGGTGCCATGGTAACAATTACTGATGGAGAGAAGTGCTTCACAAGTTTGGTAACTGTGGGACAAAAGGGACACTCATGGAAATAAAATATTTGCTTCAAAAAATTGGCTTTCAAGGAATGATCAAGCAACAAACTAGACATTTGATGTGAAGGATTGTATAATTTTCATTGGCAAGAGGGACTGGTTTCGACTGGTAACTACACCCTGCACAGTCCCAACATCTAAGGATGAAGGTTGTGGCTTGAGACCGCACAATGTGCAGTCCCAACCTAAGAAGAGACTGGGAGAGACTGCGTAGGTTGAACCCTGGAATTGTACATTGTGTAGCTAGAGCTAGCTTGTACTATTCACTATGCAATTCCAGGGGCCAAACTTATGGCTAGAGCCTTAGGATTGCATAGTACCCAGCTAGGCAAGGCAAAATTCGGCAAAGGGAAGTACAGATCTGCCCGATGGAAGTGTGAAAATGAGAAGAAGTGAATGATTATGTGAGATTAAGTACAAAAATAACTAAGTGTGAATGAATAAATATCGATCATGTGTGGAAAATGATCAAACATAAGAAAATTCAAGTATGTGAGGAGAGTCAATGCAACGACAACCATTAGTGCAAAAATAAGAAAATTGATGTGATACTTGAAAAAGGAAAGTGATAACTTGAAACAATACTTATACAAGCTAAAACAAATTGAAATGCCAACAAATATGAAGAGAAATAAGCAAAGAAATAGCCACAAAAGAAAAATGATAAGAGGAGACAGAAATTAAAAAAAATAAGAAGAAGAAGAATAAGCAAAACTCACCTAGAAAAGTGACAACGACCCCACTGAAGGTTCCTTGATCTCTTTAAGAATGTTGTATCTCTAGGATCAAATGTGAAAATGAGCTCTAGAGGTGTTGGTTAACTATATTTGAGAAAATGAGGTTTTATGGCAAGCATGCTTGAAATCAAGGAAAAAGCGACACTTGGCAGAACTTCTAAAAATAGTCTCCTTCAAGATACTAAAAATAGATCCCTATTTCCTAGGGATGATTTTTCTCCCTTTATGTTCTTTTCTTTCCATGGAAACTTTTCATGCACTATGTTTTGAAAGACTGCGTAGTTCTAGGGAACTGGGAAAATTTCAGGCTCAATGCAGTGCACAGTTTCTAAGCTTAGTGAGGGATTGCATAGTTTCTACGCTCAATGTTGGGACTCTTTCCATGAATACGCAATTTCTGAGCTTAATGCTGATTTCCAATTAAGAATACACAACTCCTATCATTAAGGCTGCTTTCCCTCAAGGATTGCACAGTTTTTGGAGACAAGCCCAGAACTGTTGTGAGACCAAGTTGGGAGATCAACTTGTGACTTAGAAAGATAATCTAAGTGTGAAAACAAGAAAGAAAAAGCAAAAAATAAAAATATGTGTCTATGTTGAACATGAATACCTAGATCAATAGAAGATGAGCTCCTGTGGATAGTAAGGAAGGCTCCAAAATCAAAGCATAGGAAAACATTTTGAGGGTGGTTGTAGTTGCTACAACATTGGTGACACACTAGTAGAACTCTAGCTCTCTATATGGATCTTGTCTCATGGAAAACACGTATAACTCTTTTGGAAGTATTATTCAGTTCATCGATTATCACATCTTCTTCGCTTAGCTTGAGTTAAATATATAGTCCCTAGCATTCTCTTCATCGAGAGTACACATACCAAGCCAAGTAAAAATGAATTGTTTCTATTCGGGACAAGGAGTATATAAATGCACAAGGAAAAGTGGCTATCAGAGCCTTTATTTTCATATCTGGTGATGCTCCGCTTCTAGCAGGACTAGACAATACCCCGACGGAGTCACTTTAGGAACACAATCATTGCTTCACTGTTGGCAAAATTGGATAGTACCCCGGCAGAGTTGCTTCCTTCACCTCTTTGCGTAGGAAGCCTTTCTCTTCTTTCGCCCTTTATTTCATTTTTCATTTTTGTTTTCATTTTCACTTGTTCAAAGAACTAAGCATAGGCACTTCTTTATTTTATGGGGGCGGAAGAGGGAGCATGACTTATTGAGAGAAGATGAGGTTTTCCCTTCAAAGAATGATGTTTATGTACACCTATGACATACTTGTTAAGGTTTTCCTCCCCTCCATACTCTACTCGACTTAGTTTACAAGGTTTAACCAAAAATAGAAGACCTATCAGAGTAGGCGGTATTAGTTAATAGTGCAAACATCTTGATTTCACTATGAATCTCTCTGAAAGGAACACATTTTCCATTAGAGTATCATTGACTAAAATAAATGCAAGATACACATAAAGAGAGGGAATAAATATATAACCAAACATTTATAGTCGCACAACTTCCTCTTGGAATTCACCCTACTTGTCTAAGGATCCAAATATAGTCTCATGCGAAACCTAACCTATGACTGAAAAGAAAGCAAACAAAAGGAAAGAAGCGGAGTAGAAATAAAATTGAAGTAAAGAAAATGAAAGGAAAAAACAAAGAAAATCAAAACTACTCCTACTCCTAACTTAAACAGAGCATAATCTAGAATCATGTGAAGTGATACTTCCAATGCATCCACCGGTGCATTAGCTGGCCTATGTCGGCAAGAGAATGCATGTCAAGAAATATATGCAAGGAAACTATTAAACAAGAAAGCTACGACAATGTAAACCAAAAAGTTTGAATTTTCTTTCACTTTGCAACTTTTTTCTCCCTCTATTTGTTGGAAATAATACTGAGAGGGGGGGTGAATCAGTATTATCAGGTCAATTATTTTCAATTTTACTATTAGATTTGTATACGCTACTTCAGTTAGTAAAAGTCGCGTATGTATGCAACTACAGTTAAGGAAACTAGCGTATAACCAACAGACTTGAAATTCAAATCATTCTTTAGATGTTGATCATTAATATGTGCATTAAACCATATAAAGAGTAACCAGGAATAGTAAAATAGAATAGGCAGTCACACATAAGAACACAAGATATAAGGTGCGAACCCAATGTGGGTGAAAACCACCTGCTGCAATTCGTCTCTATCTTCTTTTAATTAGAGACTTCTTTTTACAATGTTTCTATACTAGTGCAGTGTTATACCAGTACACAGGTTGTTACCTGCAAAAGACTACAACCTTCTCTCATTCTCCAGCTTCTCCTGGAAGGGAGCTACAACCCCCTTAGCTCTTGTACTAGCTGAGGTACTAGTATGTAGGTGCTGACCTACAGAAGGCTTCAACCTTCTCTTTTCTTCCAGGGACCATGTTTCATAAATTTTCAGAGAGGATCCATCAATAACAATAATCAAACATGAAGTACATCTACATCAATCAATCTCCTTTGCTTGTATCAAAACTAAATCAAACAATCACTTCTCTGAATGTTGTAACCAGAATAACAGTAACCAAAAACCAATATTGAACCTAGAACACTGCAGCAATAAACAGAAGTAGAAAAAACATATTTCATGTGACGTACGCTACTTCAATATGTAGAACCTGCATGCATACGCTTCTGTCTCAAAGCCAACTAGTGTATACACTGTTTTGATTTATGTAACCAATGTGTATACGTGCCTCTGCTGTGCCGAACCTGCGTACAGATCTATAAAAGATAATTTACCCTTTTCACTTATTCAGACATCAGTTATACCCAGATTATTAGAGTTATAGATGAAGTCATGCACCAAATATAACAAATCAAAATCACATATAGATATTACTATTCAAGCCTTAAGATCTTGACCCATCCTTCTTTTAGCACTCAAGTTCCTCCTTGGTTCAGATCCAACTATGCACCATAACCCAATTCTTGATCTTGTTCTTCATAAGATATTAAATACTTGAGTGAATCCATTGCCTAATGATCTCCTTCCCCTTTTATAGTCTTAGGCCTTACTCAATACCATGGTCCAAAACCATTTAGAACCAATACTAGGGACCCAATACCTGGGTTCAACATTTCGGATGCAATACCAAGGTCCAAAACCATAGGTCCAAATACCATGGACTAAAAAATAAGTTTTCCCACATATATGCCCTTTTACATGCATGAAAGTGCGTGCATATGCATATGCGCTTTGCACTTGATGACCCCGCGTGTATACACGTCTTGGTTAAGAGGAACCTGTGTATATCTCTTTTTCTTTCAGTCTGAGAGCTTGAACAGTGATCTGCCATTTGAGTGAGTTGTCATCGAGGACAACACTTGTGTCATAGCATCAAACCTCTGTCATAATGCCAACAATCTACCCCTTTGGACTTGATGGAAACCCCAAGTCACTCAAAGTCATTCTCCCCCTTTTTCATCAAGTGCAAAGGGTTATGCTCCCCCTGAGTTCATGCTGAAATCTCTGCTTTGTTGTGCTATCCATGCTCCCCCTAAATGTAGGCAAGGTCTGCAAGAAGATGTTCTATAAGAAGATACATAACTTATGCATTATAAATGACCTTCCTACCACCAAAGACTCATACATACATCCATCTCCCAACCAAGTCGGGATTGACTCATACACCAAACCAAGTGGGGATACAACAAAATTTTACACAAGATAAAACAAGAACATTACATCATCCATCCCAGGCATAGTGGGGAAACCAAAATAGGCCATTACATGACCTTGATAAGAAAAGAAATACATGTCATAGAGATGAAATATCTACAACAAGACTATGATAGTTATCAACAACTATTATTAGCAACATTTTTCAATCATCATTCAGACTAGCAACCATGTTCTCCCTCTGCACCTGTTCCACCTAAAACCAAAAAAAATTGTGTACTTGAATCAAGAGCTTCTAAGGTAATGCCAACAATGCATTATTCGAAGTATATATGCTCCCCCTAAACCTGTGCCAGATGGTCTCTGTCAGACCCATATTAGATTTTTTCATCCTAAGCCTAGCCCACTGTTTGTCTTTAAACCAACATATACACGATTGAATCCATAGAAACCAACATATGTATGTGGATTCTCCACATGAAACTTGCGTACAACCATTATTCTGAAACAGACAAGTTTCAACAACAAGATGATGCATCAACTACTCCCAGCTTTTGTCTGAGGTATTCAAATGTCTCCCTGGGTAGTGGTTTGGTGAGTATATCAGCAACTTGTTCATTGGAGGGAACATACTCTAATTTGACCTTTTTTTCAAGCACTTGTTCCCGGAGAAAATGATATTTAATAGGTATGTGCTTGGTCTTTGAATGCATGGATGGATTCTTTGAAATACTAATTGCACTTGTATTATCACAAAAAATGGAGATAGGTGGAGTACAAGTGATTTGAATGTCTTGGAATGTTTTCATCATCCAAAGGAGTTGTGTGCAGAAAGATGCAACAGCCACATATTCTGCTTCAGCTGTAGATAATGCAATTGAAATTTGTTTCTTGTTGAACCAAGATACTAATTTAGAACCCACGAAGAATACACCACCACTAGTGCTTTTTTTGCCATCCACACTTCCTACCAAATCTGCATCTTTATATGCATGAAGTGTGAGATCTGTACCTCTAGGATACCATAAGCCATAGTTTTGAGTTCCTTGAAGATACTTGAAAATTATCTTAACTGTCTGAAGATGAGTTTCCTTTGGATTTTCCTGAAACCTTCCAACTACTCCCACTGCATGCATAATGTTTGGTCGGGTACCTGTTAGATAGAGCAGACTACCAATCATGGATCTATAGGTTGGTTGATGTACTACTATTGATTCATCATTTGCATTGAGGCTGCATCCTGTTACCATGGGGGTACATACTGGTTTCGAATCCTCCATGCCATATTTCTTCAATATCTGCTTGATATACTTGGTTTGTGATAGAAAAATATCGTCTTTGTTTTGTTGGACTTGTAAACCAAGAAAATAGAGCTCACCAAGCAGGGACATTTTAAATTCTTTTTGCATCACCAAGGCAAAGTTTTGACTCATGTCTTCTTCATTGCTACCAAAGTTGATATCATCAACATACACAACAAGTATTAGCAACTTATTGTTGTCAATTTTTATATATAGATTTCTATCTAATGATCCTCTTGTAAAACCTTGTCGATGGAGGTACTTATCCAAACGATAATACCAAGCCCTTGGAGCCTATTTAAGGCCATAGAGAGCCTTTTTGAGTCTGCATACAAGTTTTGAATCATTTCCAAGGATAAACCCATCTAGTTGCTCAATATACACTTCTTCATCCAAGTCTCCATTCAGAAAGGCAGATTTCACATCCATTTGAAATACTTTGAACTTCTGAAAGCTAGAAAGAGCAAGGAACATTATTATGGCCTCAAGTCTAGCAACTGGAGCAAAATTTTCTTCAAATTCTATACCTTCTTGTTGAGCATACCCTTTACAAACAAGTCTGGCCTTGTTTCTAATAAACATCTCCATTTTCATTCAGCTTGTTTTGAATATCCATTTTGTCCCTATGACATTTCTTATCATTTGGTCTAGGAACCAACTCCCCAGTGTTATTCTTTTCATCTGCTCAAGTTCTTCATTCATGGCCTTGACCCAACATTCATCTTTGCATGCTTCACTTACATTTTGTGGTTCAGTGGAGGAGAGCAATGCTAGATAGCTTGAAGCTTCTGAAATAGTTCTTCTTGTTTGTACACCTGCCTCTTTCTGCCCCAAAATATGAGTTTTTGGATTATTCTTCTGAACGTACCTGGATGGAGTCTTTTCTTCTATCCTTATCTATTCTTCTGGTGCCTCATGGGTTTCTTCTTCATCATAAGTCTAATTTGATGTTGAAGGATAGTCCTCATCATCTTCGAAATATTTGGATTTTACTTGCCTAGGAATGTTTCCTTCTTCATCAACCACTACATCAATACTTTCAACAATTTTTCCAAGTCTTTTATTGTAACACTTATATCCTTTGCTATGGGGAGAGTAACCAAGGAGAATGCCTTCTTCTGCTCTAGGTTCAAACTTGCCAAGGTTTTCATCAGTCCTTTTGATGTAACATTTGCTTCCAAATATTTTGAAGTATTTTACCATGGGAGTCTTACCATACCAAAGTTCATGAGGAGTTTGAGTGTTGTTTACTTGGATGTTTGTCTTGTTGAGAATAGTAACTGCAGCAAATGTAGCTTCACCCAACAAGGTTGTGGGAGTTTCTAGACTCATCAAGCATAGCACGAGACATTTGGTTGAACCATTCTGTTCATCCTTCACTACTCCATTTTGGTTGAGGAGGTCCTTGCAGTAGAAGAATTCCCTTCTTATTCCATGGTTCTTTCAAAAAGTTGAAAAATTCATTCGAGGGTAATTCCCATCCTCGATCAGACCTGAGGCATTTGATTCTGTGATCTGAATTCATTTTCAACCAAGGCTTTGAATGCTTTGAACTTTTCAAAAGCTTCATCTTTATGCTTCAGAATTCCTATCCAACACATCCTGGAAAAGTCGTCAATGAACAATATAAAGTATTCTTCTCCTCGAGGTGACCTTTTCCTAGATGGACTGCATACATCAGTGTGAACAAGTTCAAGTGGCCTGCTAGCTGATCCTTCCTTCTCAGGGAAATTAGTTCTGGTTTGCTTACCAAACTAACATGATTTCCATATTGTATTTTCTGGAATTCTGATGTCAGGGAGATCACGAACCGCTTGATATTTGCATGCTTTCCTTATCTTAGAGAAGCTTAGATGCCCCAATATTTTGTGCCATAGCCAATGTTCATCATTCTTGCTTAAATAACATTGTTGTTGTCCTCCCTTGAGCATGTATAAATTATTTGGAGTTCTTATACCTTTGATCATTATTTCTCCTATATCAAGCTCACGAACAATACATCCATTTGAATGAAATATTACCTCATTTCCTTGATCACACATTTGACTGACACTCAATAGATTATGGTTTAAGCCATCAACATACATAACATTTCCAGCTTTGACCTTTTCTTTCAAAAGAATATAACATTTACCTTTTATGAGAGCAGGGATGTCATTTCCAAATGAGACCTTCCTTTCCTTTTCTAAGGCACTATATGACTAAAGTTTTTCTTTATCACCTGTCATATGTTTCGAGCATCCATTGTCGATGTACCACTGATTTTCCTATCCTTCTACATATATGGCTATCCCACATCTTTCTGGTTGATGTTCTTTCTTTCTCCATGTTTTGGGACTCAATGAAGCTTGCTCCTTTTGAGTTGTTTGCCGAATCTACTCCTACATTCAAAATCTTCATGACCGAAGTTGTTAAAAATAGAACATTCTATTTCATTCTCAAGAGTAGAAAAGTTATTGTAGGTCCTTTTCGTGATCCTAGTCATACTCCTTTGTTTTTGAGCTTCTATAGTCATGATGGTCTTGTAGGCAACACATTGAGCAACTTTGTGTCCAAAGTTATGACAAGAGAAACATTGGCCACTGAAGAAATTCCTACGATTATCAAAACTACTAACCAAATGATTGTAGTTTCCATTGACATCCATTCTTGAGGCAAATTGAGAATGATTTACCTGTGGTTGGTTGTAGCTTCTGTTCATCCTTGAAGTAGATTGCCCCCGATTTACTTGGTGATGTCTGTTCATTCTTGAAGTAAATTTTCCTTGATTTACCTGGTGATCTGCATTATGCTTTTGTTGTTGATTGTCAACCTGTTCACTTCTCCTTGCTGTATCTAGATAACTTTTCGAGGTGGATGGCTTATGTGCTTGAGACGCTTCTTCAGTATATCCAAGACCTGTCTTGATTAGAGGAGAACGCTACACTTTGATAATCTCATCTAAATTTTTAGATCCTTTAGCAAATCTAAGATTAAGAGCTTTTGATTTCTCAATATCTTTTCTAAGTCCCAAAATTTCACATTCTAACTTTTCATTGTTTTTTCCCCTTTCAACAAGTTGGAATGTCAGAGTATCTATAATCATATTTTTTTCTTCTAAACAAATTTTAAGTTTAGAAATTTCTTCATAAAGACTTTCTTCATCTATAGCATCCAAGAAATCATCATCTTCAAAAGCCATCAAAAGTCTATAATCATTGCATTGTTCATCTTCATCACTATATGGAAATCCATCACTATCTTCATGTGTATAATAGCTCTTTTTACTTACTTTCTATTTTCTGTTTCATCTAACTGGTTCCTTACCTTTTTCAAGCTTATTTTTATGAGGACACTTGGCAGCATAGTGAGTGACTCTTCCACAAGCAAAACATTTGAAAGGTAGCTTACCTCTAAATCTTCCAGAACCCCGTTGAAGGTTCTTGACAAAGTTTGATTCTTCTTCTCCTTCTGACATATTTCCTGACTCATTGTAATCTCCTTTTCCTGAGGCTTTGAATGCGGCTTCTCTCTTGTCTAATGGTCCCCCTTTTATCATTTGGAAAGCAGTTAGGATTCCGTGCGGCTATGACATGGTAATGCTCTGTAGATTTTTCTTTTCTTCTATGGTAGAAATTTTTGATTCAAAATTAGAAGACAAAGATCTTAGAACATTTCCAACCAAAGTAACTTCTTTTATTTCTTCACCCAAGTTTTTCATACAATTAACAATCTCATTTACACATAAGAAATAGTTAGCCACACTATCATCATTGTGCATTTTGAGATTTTGATATTGAATTCTGAGAGTTTGTAGTTTTGTCTGTTTTACCTGATCATCTCCTTCATAGCTCAGAACAATCTTGTCCCATATTTCTTTTGCAGTTTTGAGCTGCATAACCTTAATGAATTCTGATTGAGATAGACTCCCTAATAGAGTATTGACAACCTTTGCATTTGTTTCATACTGCATTTTACTAGCCGTATCTGTAGGAGTTGCTGATGGAAATGTGTATCCTGTTTCCACGATATCCCAAACTTCTGTACCAAGAGATTGAAGATAGGTTGTGATTCTTACCTTCCAATAGACGAAGTTTCTCCCATCAAAAATTGGTGGCTTGATTGATGCCTCTTTTTCGTAGTTGCTCATGATGATAGATCTTCCTTCAAGTGATCAAGCTTCTTCTGAAGGACCTACTCTGATACCAATTATTGGAAATAATACTGAGAGGGGGGGAGGATCAGTATTATCAGGACAATTATTTTCAATTTTACAATCAGATTTGTATACACTACTTTAGTTAGTAAAAGTCGCATATGTATGCAACTGCAATTGAGGAAACTAGCGTATAACCAATAGACTTGAAATTCAAATTATTCTTCAGATGTTGATCATTAATTTGTGCATTAAACCATATAAAGAGTAACCAGGAACAGTAAAATAGAACAGGTAGTAACACATAAGAACACAAGATATAAGGTGGAAACCCAATGTGGGTGAAAACCACCTGCTGCAAATTGTCTCTATCTTCTTTTAATTAGAAACTTCTTTTTACAATGTTTTTGTACTGGCGCAGTCTTATACCAGTACACAGGCTGTTACTTGCAGAAGGCTACAACCTTCTCTCGTTCTCCAGCTTCTCCTAGAAGGGAGCTACAACCGCCTTAGCTCTTGTACTAGTTGAGGTACTAGTACGTAGGTGCTGACCTACATAAGGCTTCAACCTTCTCTTTTCTTCCAGGGACCATGTTTCATAAATTTTCAGACTGGATCCATCAATAAAAATGATCAAACATCAAGTACATCTGCATCAATAAATCTCCTTTGCTTCGATCAAAACTGAATAAAACAATTACTTCTTTGAATTTTGTAACTAGAATACATTAACAGTAACCAGAAAACAATCTTGAACCCAGAACACTGCAGCAATAAATAGAAGTAGCTAAAACATATTTCATGTGACGTACACTACTTCAATATGTAGAACCTGGGTGCATTCACTTTTGTCTCAACGCCAACCAACGTATACGCTGTTTTGATTTACTTAACCAGTGTGTATACGCGCCTCTGCTGTACCGAACCTGCGTACAAATCTATAAAAGATAATTTACCCTTTTCACTGATTCAGACATTAGTTATACCCAGATTATCAGAGTTATAGATCAAGTCATGTGCCAAATATAACAGATCAAAATCACATATAGATATTACTATTCAAGCCTTAAGATCTTGACCCATCAATAGAACTTATCCTTCTTCTAGCACTCAAGTTCCTCCTTGGTTCAGATCCAGCTATGCACCATAACCCAATTCTTGATCTTTCTCTTCATAAGATATTCAATACTTGAGTGAATCCATTCTAACGATCTCCTTCCCCTTTTATAGTCTTAGGCCTTACTCAATACCATGGTCCAAAACCATTTAGAACCAATACTAGGGACCCAATACCTGGGTTCAACATTTTGGATACAATACCAAGGTCCAAAACCATAGGTCCAAATACTATGGAATAAAAAATAAATTTTCCCACATATACGCACTTTTACGTGCATGAAAGTGCGTGCATACGCATACGTGATTTGCACTTGATGATCTCGTGTATACACGGCTTGGTTAAGAGGAACCTACGTATATCTCTTTTTCTTTCAGTCTAAGAGCCTGAACAATGATCTGTCATTTGAGTTAGTTGCCATCAAGGACAACACCTGTGTCATAGTGTCAAACCTCTGTCATAATGCCAACACTATTTTGTTAGCAACCTTTCCCTTTCCCTTGCCTTGTACTAGATTGCTATATTATGTTACTTTTGATGGATTTGCTGCCATGTTAGTGTTGACTCCTTTTCTATAAAAAATTGAGTTTCTGCATATATTGGAAGGTTAACTAGAAATTTCTCAACTACTTCCCTAGTACTGCTTTGAGTGGTCTCTCTTGAAGAAAATCTCTTTGGTTCCATGGTAAAAATGACTGATGGAGAGAAGTGCTTCAAAAGTGTGGCACCTATGGGACAAAAAGGACAACCATGGCAAGTAAATATTAACTTCAACAAATCGACTTTCAAGGCATGATCAAGCAGCAAATCGGGCATCTGATGGGAAGGATTGGGCAATTTTCATTAGCAAGAGGAACTTCTTGCCTATGGAAACTGCACACTACATAGTCCCAACAACCAGAGACGAAGCTTTTTGCTTAAGATTGCACTATGCATAGTCCCAACCCGGGTAGGGACTAGGAGAGACTATGCATAGCATAGTTTCTGTGGCCAAGGTGGTAGGATGTAGGGGTGATTTTAGGGGAGAATGTTCGCCCTTTGGCGAAATTAAGGGGTTTTAAATTTTTAGTGGGCGAATATTTTGTGTCATAGTACATTTTTACAAATCACCTCAAATAACCCACCTTATTTTAAGGGAGAGAGTAAAAAAGGTAAATTTAGCCCTTGAAATTAGGAGTTACAACCTTCCATTCGCCCATTTTCAAGAATAGGTTTTATTTAAGTGAATCCATTCGCCCATTTTCAAGAATAGGTTTTATTTAAGTGAATCCTATGGGCCAAAGGCCCAAATACCATATTTATAAAAGAGGTATGGTAAATTAATAAAAATATAAATAAATGAGAGGTATGGTAAATAAATAAAGCATTTTTATATTTACTCCATAAGTCACCTTATATACATGCAAGGGTGTAAACAAATAAAAATATAAGTAAAGTGGAGGTATGGTAAATAAATAAAA
>APFE031181263.1:80543-127394 GCA_000404065.3 Pinus taeda | reverse complement strand
ATTGCACTAGTCATCCTTCTATAACTTTCCAACATATGCTGGAGTAAACAGATTGTAATTTGGGTAATTTTTCTAATTGCAACAGGAACATAGAAGTGATGAATTTGAATTTTTCTTGGTTTTATATAGAGTATTAGGTTTTTTCTCATGCTTTCTGTGAATGGCGCAGGTAAATTTTATCTTACACCCACTAGATTATCAATATGTAATTTCGGTAATTTTGATTTCAAAAGATATTTTAAAGAAATGCAATGATTTCATTTGTGTATTCAATAAACACAAGTTTTTATAATTGAGTAAAATATTCGCCATGCCTGGTGAGAGATTCGCCAAAAAATTATATATACATATCATATTATTGATAAAATCACCTTCCATTTTTCCTATATACCATGGAGATTCGCCCATTTATTATACATGTAAATTTAGGGGGGGGTTCCTAAAATTTTCCCTAGTAGGATGACCCATGGAAATGCTCAATGTACAGTTGAAACCAACATGTACTATGCATTGTGTAGTTCCAAAAGCAAAGCTTGTGGCTTGGACCTTAGGATTGCGTAGTGCCCAACTCAACAACGAAAAATCTAGCTAAGGGAAGTACAAATCTGCTTAGTGGAAGTGTAAAAAATGAGCAGAAGTGAATGATGATGTGAGTTTGAGTGAAAATTGAATAAGTGTGAATGGACCAATTTGGATCAAGTAGAAAAACTAATCAAATAGAAGGGAAATCAAGTATATGAGGAGAGTCGCTGCAACGATGACCATTAGTGCAAAAACAAGAAAATCGATGTGACACTTACCAAAAGTGTCACATCACTTGAAACAACACTTCTACAAGCTAAAAAAAGTTGAAACACCAACAACCATGAAGAGAAATAAGAAAAGCAACACCCACACAAGTGAAACGATAAAATTCCACAGTAAAAGTGACAAAAGATGATAAAAGCAAAACTCGCTTGGGAAAGAGATAACGACCCCAATAAAGGTTCCTTAATCTCTTCGGGAATCCTAGAGCTTCAATATTAAATGTGAAAATGATCTCTAGAGGCATTGGTTAACTAGATTTGAATAAATGAGGTTTTATGATGTGAATAACTGAAATCAAGGAAAAAGAGACACTTGGTGAAAACTTTTAAAATTAGCAATGTGTCTCCTTCAAGATACTAAAACTAGATGCCTATTTCCTAGGGATGTTTTTTCTCCTTTATTTTCTTGATTTTCCAGGGAAACTTGTCATGCACATTGTTGGGAAATCCTGCGCAGTTCTGGGCAACTTTCACACTCAATGAACTCTATAGTTTATGAGATTATTGAGGAATTGCACAATTTTTGGGCTCAGTGCTGGGTTGCCTTCCATGACTGTGTAGTTTTTGAGCTGAAGGATGGTTTCCATTCAAGACTGCACAATTTTGGTCATCAAGGTTGCTTACCCTCAAGGATTGCACAGTTTCTTGAGGCAAGCCCAGAACTGCTCTGAGACCGTGTTGGGAAATCATCTTGTGACTTAAAATATAAGCTAAGTGTGGAAACAAGCAAGCATAAACACAAATGAAAATTACAAGTCTCAGTCAACGCATGAATACCTAGATCAACGTGAGATGAGCTCATATGGATAGTAAGGAAGGCTCCAAAATCAAAGCATAGGAAAGATTTTGGAGTGTGGTTGTAGCCGCTACAATAGAAGTACAAAAAAATAAATATGTTGTTACTCCAATATTCCAATAGGAAACAATATAATGATTTGATTCAAGTGCTTTATGTTTAGGTGGATATGATGTTTTACCCTTACCTTTCTTTCTAATTTATATTATCTTTTATTTTCTCATATGGGAATTTGCATGTTGTTTCATCATGTCCATATTGGTTTTAGAAAATGTAGTGAAGATCAAATATTTCTCCTTGATTTTGTTTACCCCCTTGCCTCTGATATATTTATTCCACATCCTCTTCTACTACAACTTCTTTTAATAGAATCACATATTGATTCCTATATTTCTAAGAAAGGCATTCTGATTTCTCATAGGATGGAGTTGTTTTCTTCCTTTTCTCAAAATATTTATCTCAATCTACAAAATTTTCCATAAAATATCAAAATTAACGGTCTTGAGTTGCACATTAGCATGTAGGGATTCAAGATATTGAGAGTATGTAACAAAGAGGGACTTGACAAAGTCTATTATATAAATATCCATCTTAACTCTAGTGGCATCTAGATCATGCACATGGCTCTAATCTTTGAGACCATAGCTAAGGGGTAATAATCATTTAAGTAAAGGTTGAAGTGTTTGGCATCAACTAAAACACCCCCAATTCTATGTTTGAGTCATATATATCTTTCAACTTCACCATAAGAATTTGTAATTGAAACTATATGGCGACTCACCTCTTCACTTATAAAATAAATAATCACGGAATAGGCTTTGTTATCCTTATTCTCCCAAATAGTTTGCTCGTTAATTGATGTGGGCTTGGTGGTTGAGTTTTCATCTTCTACTTCACAGATTACTTCCAATAAGTGACTAAAAATGATTGCGTGCCTAATATTTTTGGACCATTATTATTAGTTCTCCTTTCTAGTTGATACAACACTAACAACTAAAATGAGTGAATGCATTTTCACCGGGCACAAGATGAGCAAAAAGTATATGTCGAGTACAAGACTTTTCGAAATATAAATGTTCAAAACTTAGAGCAGGAAATTACACCCATGGTGTTCCTAGGGTGAAGCTCAATTAGTAATCGAAATAATGTGAAGTCTGTGAAAAATGAGAGATCTAAGGTTCAAATCACCCCAATTATGACCCAATTTACATAGAGGGGGACAGGTCGTAGACCCCAAGAGGTGTATGAGTATTTACATGTCACACAGTTTGTTGGGTTCCTCTAGTATAGAAAAAAAAACCCTCACACACATGATGTGCAAGGAAATTATTGACAAAAAAAACATAATTCCTATGAATTTCACTAAATATCTGCAAATAAATGTTATTTAAAATATCCATGAAAATGATATCATTTCTTTGTACAATAACACAGTCCAAAACCTTCTATATTTCATCTAGAAATGTTCCCTTAACTCTTATTTCCTAGATTTTAGATCTTCAGTTCTTTTTTAGGTCTATGCAAGCCCATCCATTTTGGTTTTAGTGCATGCTTCACCCTATAAAAGGATTGCGTGAGTGTTCGAGATGGAGGGTATGGGAGAAAGATCAAATATCTCAAGTACACATTGGAATAAACTATAGAAGGATCAATATTTCGACATACTATGAAGGTCATATAACACATAGGATTGGGAGGTCAAGGTCAAGGAAGTACGCGGATCCGTTATGAGGACAAGATTAATGTAAATTGAAAATATACTATGTGAAAAATCTTATTTTTAATAAATTTCCTTTAAGTTATTTTTGTGTGACTCAGTAAAGAAAACATGTTGTGCCAAAGGAGAGGATTTGTAAGTGTGTTAAGGGTTTCCATCATACAAAAAAAGGGATGGACTAATGATAGGTTCAAGGATGTATGTTTAAAGAACCAACATGAACAAGGTAATGGAACTTCAACTGGAACATTATGGAATAATGAAAAACCTCATAAATGGAAGGAATGAGTATATGACAAAGATGGAATAACTAAGCATATGATAGAGATGGAAAATAAGTTACTAAGCAAGGTAGAAGTGCCTAACATTGGCTCTAATACTATGTTAGGTTAAGGAATAATTCCTAATTTAGGTTACTGATGAATTAATGAGAATATCTTTATATAACTTAGAAGAGTGACCCTTGGGATTCATCTTTTAGGGTTAGTCCTTATTCTAACTATTCATATTTTTGTTTATTTACATATTTACAAGTCATTCACCTAATTTGTCACGATTATGTGTCTAACGTATAGAATTAAGAAAGTGCACGGAGTTAGTTTAATGGAATTTCTAATACTAGTTTAGGGTTATTATTTTTTGTATTTGAATATTTGACATTAGCACACTATGTTTCTATGTCATGTTTTTAATTTGATATTATCACTAGGTATTTATACATTAATCATATCTCTATTTTATCATTCTTGTGGATTGATGTTTGTCTCCAAAGAGTTGAAAGAATTATTGACAAAAGTATGTCACATTTAAGAGCTTCTAGTTTAATTATGTTATTTGTGGATTAGTGTCTATTATTAAAGAGTTGGATATGATTATTAGAAGAGTTGTAACTCATATATGAGTACCTTATGTTGGGGTAGATTGCAAAAAATAGTTCACTTGGACTTGACTAGGATCTACACTTTGTCCATAATTAAACCCTATTCCATACACTATTTTTGTAAATACCTATGAATAGTTATCTTGAGTATGAACCTTTCTTAGAATAATCCACCTCCACGGATAAAATGCCTTACAAAATGATACTTTATATCAATATGTTTGGTCTCGCTATGGTAAACTAGATTTGTAGGCAAATGTAGTGCACTTTAACTATGGAAAAATACATTGACATTTTTTTGTCGTCTCCAAAATTCACTTAGAAAACCCCTTAAGAAAATTTCCACTTTGAAAGCACCTGAGACAACAATTTATTTTTTCTCTGTGTTGAATAAAGTGACTATTTCCTGAAGATTCAACATCCAATTGATCGTTCCCTCAACAAGAGTAAAGACATATATTGAAGTAGACCTTCTTTTGTCAAATCACTAGGAAAATATCAATAAACATATCCAAAAACATATACACTACAACCATTAAAGGTGATGCAATAATGATTGGTGCCTCTAAGATATTGAAGCATCCATTTCACTACAACCTAATGGTATTTTTTTTGGAATTTCCATGAACGTGTTAACAACACCCATTGCATGTCAAATATCTAGTCTGGTATAAATTATCACATACATCATACTTCATACTACATTTGCAGAAGATACTTGAGATGTATAATCATTTTCATCTTCATTATTAGGAAAAAAACCTAAAGAAAGCTTAAAATGAGAAGTATTAGGCTCACTCTTGTAGGAGAAAATTATAAATCCAAATATCATAATTAAATAAATCAAATATTGAGAATTAGGAGTTAGTCCCTCAAACTAGGGAGTTTAGTTAGGATGAGAGATTCTCTCCAACTAGTTCTCTTAGATTAGTGTTTTGTTGAGAAAATTTCTCAACCATAGTGTCCAAGATAGACTTACTATCTTGAGACCAACTTCCTCATGTATTTATTTGTACTATTATCATTTTTTGTACATTGGATTGGTTAATAATGAGAATGTGAGGAATGCTCTAAGGATGAGGCCTTTTCTGCCATGTCTGGTTTCTATATTTCCGAGTGTTTATTTTATTGATATTTATTTTATGAGTGAGTCTGAATTATTTGTTTATCAGTTTTATTCATGTGGCATCAAAGCTTAGAATTATTATGTGGTAATTTTCCATGGGATGTGGAGAACTCAAATCTCATGGTGGTAATTTTAGTGCACACTCTCTTTTTCAAATTGTATGGTTAAAGAAAGTAATGATAGAGCAAGGATGAGGAAGTAGTGTGAACGCTACAGTCTCATGGTGGTAATTTTAGTGCGCACTCTCTTTTTCAAATTGTATGGTTAAAGAAAGTAATGATAGAGCAAGGATGAGGAAGTAGTGTGAATGCTAGAGTGAGCGCGGAACCTGTGAGATTGGTGAAGGAAGCGCTGACTAGTAAGAGTATTAAATTGTTGTATAAAGCATTGGGATGTGTAAAGCAAACCAACGTGAAAGCAGCGGTGAAGTCGTGTAGCACCGAATATTATTGTTATTATAATCATGTGCATGGTGGAAGATGATTAAAGAGCATTGGATAGAGCAGGAGCGATGTCTGCTGTAAGAATCACTTTTGGGTAGCCAAGATAGCAACTTGTGGGAATACCACCAACTGTGGAGCTAAATTGAGCCAAATATGACCTTTGATTTTGATCTCAGATGGATGCCATAATGTGATCTACAAAATTTTTGGGTGTGCGTGACATTTGCAAGTCTTCACTACCTGGTGAGATCTAATGTGTAGTCGAATGTGTGCTAGAAGTTTGTGGAAGATTCATGAGTGCTGTAGTTAAAAATTCATGAGATAAATCCCTTGGCTCACTAGTGTCGAATTTATAATGATGACTTGAAGGATTGAAACCCTATTGGCCCTGTGTGTACAAATTTCTCCCAGAATGGTTCTCGTTGATGGATCGCTTGGTTGATTTGTCATTCGAGTCTCCCAGCAGCATTGGATTCTCCGGTGAGCCCAGCTCAAAGCGGGATTTCTTTAAAGCGGGAGCTTTAACTTCAAGGGAATTCGATTCGAATAAGTCCACATGGTCAGATAATTTTAATTTAGAAGCTTTAGTTTTCTGAGGCTCAGGGATTTCCCTCGTGTCACAATTGGACAAGGAGATCTGGGCTCACATACACTTGCGCTTTGTTGCAAGGGACTCCATGGATGTACAACGTTTGAACTAAATTAAACAGCAGCAACCAGTTTCAATAGAAAAACCGTCATTTCATGTTGAAGTCAATGGTCAAAATTTGCTGAAGCCACTAGTCGAAGAACAAAAGCCGGAGAGAAAGGGAAACTGTTGTATGTTGACAGAAGCGACAATCATTTGAACAAAGCCACCAGTCGAACAAAGGAGCTGCCACCGGAGAGAAAGAGAAATGACAGAGAGAAAGCCCTACCCAATTAGTGTTGCCAATTATAAAACACTGCAATTTCTTGTGGCAGAGACGCCGCCAAAATGCAATGCAATTTTTTTTTTGTTTAAAAAAAAAACATTGCCACCGGTTGAAGAGCCTGTAGCCCATAAAACTTCTGTCTAGAGAAAGGAGCAGCACAACAGTGGAAGCATGGTGGTTTATATTCAAGCGAAGGTTGTGGCTCAAGAAGCTTTAGTAGATTGCTAGTAAGACCTGTTGGGTGACTTTGCCCTATCAATTTTAACTGTATAATAGTGGATAGATCTTGGCCCTTTGTCCACGCTTGAACCACTGCATATTTGTTGCACATAAAGGCATGGCCATAATTCCACATTGTTGCATGAGAAAACTAGAGAAAAAACCCCGTCCATCCTTCTCGTTTGTCCTAAAAGCCTCTTTTTTGCCTAGAGTCGCAGTAAAACAATCGTTTTCGACCAGGAAATGAACAAAATATTGTATTCGGTGAGGAAATGGAGTTACACTTAGAAAATCAGAATGGATTTGTCAGAAAAACGCCAATGATAAGATCTTTGCTACGAAATGCTTATGATCTTGACAAGGGTTTTGGAGGATCTTGGCAAGGGTTTTGAAGGAATGAGAAAGGATCTTAGAATTGAAGACTTCTCTTATGCTTGAATATCCTTGATTAATAGTTATTTTAAATAAATGTATGACACTCACTGAGTGTGTTTGTTTCCAAGATTTAGGTAGGTCTTTCATAAGAAAGTGGGAGACAAAAGATTGGTGTAATGTGCAGTGGGGATTTTTACCTTTGAAATCATATATGTGTGATAATGAAGCTTTTGTAATGGAGGGATAAGGTATATTTATTTTTGTATTTGGAGAGATAAGTGAATATTTTTATTTCTAGAAGTTTGAGTTAGTTTTTGAAGACAATTTACCTCCAAGAAGTTCTCAAAGTTTTTGCTTGATAAATTCCATTCACGGTGTTGTGAAGGTGAAGATTGATGTACTCCCATACATAGATAAAAACATATATTTTTGGTGGTGATTGTGTTCTAGATCCACCAGAAATCGAATAAGGGGATATTAGATACACTGTGTGTAATTTATGCATGTGCATCGCTTGTGTTCAAATTATCTCTTTGTATTGTGCTTAAACAACTACATGCACATAAGAAAGCTTAAATATAATAACGCTTAATCAAGCTCCTGTAATCATGCTTAAGTAAACAAGCACAAAGCATCACATCATCAACTTGATAAGATGATATTCCAAGCAAGCACATTTCACATCATGTAATCAAAGTAATCAAGTTAAGGATGCGACAACATCAAGAATTTCAAGTAAATACATTTTTGCATCAACATCCAATCAAGTTGTCATCTACATCAACAATTTTTGCAGCAATTCAACAACATTTTTTTGGCAATTGCACTTGCACCATTTTTTAATAAGCGCAATACAAAACTGCAACTCGCAAATTCATCATTTGTATGTTGGATTGTAATAAAAGACAAACTGAGTTGAATTGTAAGGGTGCATACTCATTTGAAACCCCGAGCTTTGAATTAATAGGGAATCAATTAAAACTAGTGAACCCTTTGTTTTTAACTGAGTCATTCAAATCATTGTAAGAATTTCTCTTAGGTGCATTTTCGATAGTATTTGACACCCTTCTTTTGATAAATCCAGAGTGTAAGTTCAACCAAGTGAAAATATCTCAACATCAAGTGAGCCTAAAACTGATTGAAGCAAGCATCAAGCACGTGTCATCAAGCAAGTATGAGTTTAAACAATCAATTGTTAAAACAAGTTCAAGAAAGCGTGCAACAATCAACCAAACATCAAGCGAGCGAGTTCTACAAATCCAGCAAGTATTAAAAGCAAGAGAGCATGAGTTCCAACAAGTTCACATGGCGAAAAGCATTCAGCTGTTAAAGATTCTTAACCATTTGATCCTCTCAACTGCTGAAGACATGGTGCAAATCAACAAAGCAACTCTTGTTGATCTTTCAATCAATCTACAACAAGCACATGAAATAATTGAGTTTCTTCAACCGGAGTCACAAATACAAAGAACTGAATTGCTAGAAAATCATGATGCTTCCAAGGCTTTGAACAATACAAATACAACTGTTGATTCCAAGTCACTGATCGAGCCAACTTCAAGTGTCAAAGTGGTCCCTAATCCAGTTCCACTTTCTTCCAAACCAATCATCAAGCCATGGGAAGAAATCCAAAGTAACAAAAATTGACGAGGATTAGGATATGACAAAGATGAAAAAAACTTGCATATCCCCGATTATTCTAAGCCGATAAATTTCATCAGTGTAGGGTTTCTTCATCAAATAACACCAACAAGCCATGAGAAAGTTGCAGACAAACAAACATGTGCGCAAACTGAAGTTGTAGTCAAACCGAAATGCCTTCATTGTCAAAGAACCGGTCATTTGGAAGCTCAGTGTTTTGATTTTCATCTTTGTCACCATTGTGGCAAGTCAAATAATTCATCAATACAATGCAACAAACAACAACCATCAAGCAAATTGAAGATTGATTATTCATGGATTGATCCGTGGGAATGGTCATCCATGGTGAGAAGATTGTATAAGTTTTACAATCAAATTCACTCACACATAATGCAACCAATAGTAAAAGTGAATATGGTACTCTCATGCAGTTGAATGGAGGAGTACATCAATGACACACTCCTAGACTTGAAGGGGGAAAGTTCAGAATTCAGAAATAATTTGAAGAAAATTGTCTCTCCTTTCGGTTGACAAAGGGGGGAAAATGTCAATGAAAATAATAGTGGTTGTCAGACTGAAAGTCTCGAAAACATCAACAAAGAAGCCTATGGGAATTTTCATCAGCGAGCGAACATCAGAAAATTCTTCAGTGGGCGATCAACAACAAAATTAGCCGTGAGCAGTTTTCAAACACAACAAAAGCAACAGTGAGTTGTTTTTCAATGTCATCAGCCAGTGGGCGTTCATCATATTTTTTCAGTGGACATGAGATGTTGAATTCAAGCAAAGGACAGATGGATCCTTTTGTAGCTTGGCACATGATGGAGTTGTCAAGTGACATTCAGAGATGAATCAGACATGCAGCTGACTCATGGTCTCTTCATATTGCAATTTCTTCAGCATCCAACTTTGGAGGTTTTTCAGGAAAAAAAAAATTTGAGGATCACCTTGAGAACTTGGAAGAGGGTTCCTTGTTCTTATTTTGGATTTATCATTTGGGGGAGGAATGTTAGCCTCCCTGTCATAATAAAACAATTATAAATCCAGATATCATAATTAAATAAATCAAATCTTGAGAATTAGGAGTTAGTTCCTCAAACTAGGGAGTTAGTTAGGATGAGAGATTCTCTCCAACTAGTTCTCCTAGATTAGTGTTTTGTTGAGAAAATTTCTCAACCATAGTGTCCAAGATACATGTACTATATTGAGACCAACTTCCTCATGTATTTATTTGTACTATTGTCATTCTTTGTACATTGGATTGATTAATAATGAGAATGTGAGGAATGTTGTAAGGTTGAGGCCTTTTCTGCCATGTCTGGTTTCTATATTTGTGAATGTTTATTTTATTGATATTTATTTTATGAGCGAGTGTGTATTATTTGTTTATTATTTTATTATTATAAGAGTTGTACCTCATATACAAGTACCTTATGTTGGGGTAGATTGCAAAAAATAGTTCATTTAGACTTGATTAGGATCTACACTTTGTCCATAATTAAACGTTATTCCATACACTATTTTTGTCAATACCTATGAATAGTTATCTTGAGTGTGAACCTTTCTTATAATAATCCACCTCCATGGATAAACTGCCTTACAAAATGGTACTTTATATCAATATGTTTGGTCTTGCTATGGTAAACTAGATTTGTAGGAAAATGTAGTGCACTTTGACTATGGAAAAATACATTGACATTTTTTTGTCATCTCCAAAATTCACCTATAAAACCATTTAAGAAAATTTCCACCTTGAAAGCACGTGAGACAATAATGTATTTTTCCTCCATGTTGAATAAAGTGACTATTTCCTGAAGATTCAACATCTGATTGATGGTTCCCTCAACAAGAGTAAAGACATATCTTAAAGTAGACCTTATTTTGTCAAAATCACTAGGAAAATATCAATAAACATATCCAAAAACGTATACACTACAACTATTAAAGGTGATACAGTAATAATTGGTGCCTCTAAGATACTGAAGCACCCATTTCACTACAACCTAATGGTATTTTTTTGGATTTTTTGTGAACGTGTTAACAACACCCATTGCATGTGAAATATCTAGTGTGGTATAAATTATAACATACATCATACTTCGTACTACATTTGCAAAAGATCTTGAGACGTATAATCATTGTCATCTTCATTACTAGGACAAAAACCTAAAGAAAGCTTAAAATGAGAAGTGAAAGGGATATTAACTAGTTTTGCAATGTCCATTCCAAACTTCTCAAGCATTTTTTCTACTTACTCCTACTGTGAAAAATTGAGCTTACCATTTTTCCTGAATCTGTGCATTTTCATTCCTAATATTTTTTTTGCAACCCCTATATCCCTCATATCAAATTTCCTAGCCATTTCAGTCCTCAAATTGTTGATATCTTCCATTATTTTACCTACAATGAGCATATCACCAAGGTACAACACTGAGGTAGTGAATATGCTATTCAAAATTTTAAAGTACACAAAAATATGATACTCATTTCTAGTATAATATTGGCACATCATGAAGGAACGAACACTACCCGGGTGACTTCTTCTGACCATGCAATGATTTCTCGTTCTTGCAAACTAATATTTAGTTGCAATGTTGCACAAAACCTTTTAGTTCCATATAAAAATCCTCATCCAAATATCTATGCAAGAAAATTGTTTTAACATCCAACTTCTGTAACTCCAAAGCAAGTAAATAAACTAGTGTCAACACAATGCAAATAGATTCCAAGTTTAACAATTGGTAAAACAATTTAGTGTCAACACAACGCTAATAGATGGAAAGTTTAATAAGTCATTAAATAATTTTATGCAAATTTGTACATTCCATTTGAGATTAACATTTTGCAACCAAGATAGCCTTATACCTTTCAATATTACCATTAATTCCTCTTTTCAATTTTTAGGCTCATTTGTATCTAATAACCTTGCCATCTTTTATAATTTTTATTGTTTTTCCTCAAAATTTGTTGATACATTTTTTTATTAGATTGTGCATTTTATTGTTTAAAATTTTTAAATATATAAATGGATTTAGTGTCTTAAAAATTTTTGGCACTTGTCTTCTACAAATTAAATAGATGGAACTTAAGATTCCATGAAATCCCTATCAAATTCTAGGAAATTTTTATAAAAAAAAACCAAAAACATCTAATAGTTGTACTATTATAATATGAAGTACAATCATCATTTTTTACATGCATTGTTGATGTCTTATTTATATAAATACCACCATAGATCCATCTTATCCCTCAATTTATCAAGTATTTAGGGGGATCAAATCTCTCGAGGTGGAAAGCATTTGTTCACATTTTGCACTCAAAAGAGAGATTTGCACCTTAAGGGATATGATCCTCTTAGTGTTTGATAGATCTGAAGTTAAGGTGGATCTACACTAGTTTATGTGATTTGGTCATACTCCTTTATATATGTGATATTGTTAAAGCTTTAAATCACTAAGTCAATGGATTCTTCAAAATATTTAAGAATTAAATAAAATAATTAAATTATCATGCTAGTGGTTGTACTCCCTATGTGTATACTTTTATTCAAGTTATATTGTTAAATATTTAAATCACCATATCAATGGCCTCTTTAAAAAGTTTCAAAATAAAATAAAATAATTGAATGATACCTTCCCAATCAATCCAGATTTAACATTAACCCTAGAACCTAACATACCTCAACTTGTATATAGGAATTTCTAGTTTGAGATCCACTTGTCTTTCTCATCGGCCCTTCACACTTATCCATCGTTTTATGCAACATATAAAAAAAAATTGTTCGACTAAGCTGTTGAATTACAAAAAAATTGTTGGGGGGGGGTGGCACTTAATTCCAATTACATGGTTGGTGACATTTAATGCCAGATCAAACATCACTTAGTAACTCACTGTAAGTTTTAGTATTAAGTACAAATTTATAAATTTCCACTTCTAAAATTTAGTATTGAAAAAGAATGGGATGGATGAAAAAAAGGTTAACAATGATTGCTCATCATTTACAATTTCCTTGAACATATAGTGGCATGACACAAAAGTGAATTGATGTCATTGTCTAATTAGAACCATGTGATATCATGCAACAAAGAAAGACACATTGAAGCATGCCAAAAAATGATTGGAATAGTAACTAGCTAGAGGAGTAAAATGACTCATATGTATGATATGGATCATAGGAAAGCTATAACCCATCTATAGGATGACCACACTAACACTATCATTTTGTTTTATTACAAAGAATTTTGAATAGTTTCTCTGCTTTTTTGTATATCCTTTATAGAATAGAAAAAATGGAAGAGAAAACAATTACACTCAGTAATGTCCTTTTTGTTGAGTTTTTATGAGTAAAAAAAAAAAGATAAAATTATACTTGATAGGGTGTCTTTTTCAAGAGTTTGTAATGAGCTTGAAAAAGAGGTAAAAGTGTGCTCTAGTAAGTGTATTCTTCATGGTTTAATGAACTGATAGAAGAGATAGTGGTGTGATTGGTTTCATTCTCATTATTTTAATGAGTGGGAGAAATGGGGAGTAGTAAACTCATTGCCTTTTGTTCATTAATAAGTATGCAAATAATGAAAAGGAATCACATCTTGAGGAAAAAATTAGTACAAATGGGAAGCATCTAGTTACTAAGTGATAAAACCAACATAAGCATGAGGTGAAAAGGCTAGAAGGGTAAATCTACCCATTGCAATGATCTCTATAGAAAGGAAAGGTCGCCAAGTGAAGGCAAGTGGTAATGCAAATGGAAATTGGTCAAAGAGGATTGCAAGAACAATAATATGAGCAAGGGATAACAATAGCTATGCAGTGTGCATAAGATAGTAGTTGCAATAAGAATTAGTGATTGCAAAGTAACATAAAGATGGTTGAAATCCTCCATAGGGTATGGCGAGACTATTAAAGAAGAGAGAGAAATGGGGATCAATTCATGTCATGGTAGGTCTATAGGAGGAATCCTCAACCTATATGAAGATGTAGAATGAGCACCAAAATGACATGTGGATGTTATTCTAGGGAATCCATGAAGAGGTAAGCTCTACCACACAAGTTTTGACATGCAATAAATAGAACCTAATTTTAAAGTCCACAAGCCTAAAGGTAGCATATAGGACCTCTTTTAGAGTGTAAAACTTGAAAAAATGTATGCACCTCAAGAGATTTAATCATCTTCAAAATGGATAGATATTGGTTCTATATATGCATATCACATGTGTAGCTTTTCATTTTTTAAAATGTAGCTTTGAATGCATAAATGGATACAATGTGTTGAATGTTTACTTGGACACTTGGATTGTGTAAACTACACCACATAAATTTACAATTCCAAAGAATTTTCGCTAGGAAAAATTTAAATTTAAATTTAAAACTGGAATTAATGGCTCGAGGAAAATGACTCCAAATTAATTTAATTTTTTTTAAGGGAGATAGCTAATATTCTAAAACAAACCGCCTTCTTTATATTGATTGCAGAGTATCATGGAATATGAAGGTCACTCCCATGAAATATGCTCTTTATTTCATCTCATTTTCAACACACAATGACTTTAGTCATTTCCTCTGTGCAATTACATTTTTTGTGTGCCATTGCGCACCGAGACCTATGGTAATGTTTCTCCTCATTACATTGCATGTTATAGATTTTGACATATTAGTATGATAGGAAAAAAATGATTTAACGAGCAACATTCATGACATCACATCATCACACTATTGCAAGCTTGAACAAATTTCCTCTCCTCCACCCTTTAGGTTGTTATCTTTCTTTTGCTACAACATTTTTCCAATAACATTATAGGCATGTTCAATTCTTTCGTTGCATCTTTGCACTTTTAGAAAAAATTGCTAGTCTATAATTTCTTAACCCAATTTTATTTAAATTAGTTTTCTGTTTATGTACTATATATACTTTTATGTTGATTTATCGATGTCTTATTTATATATTAAAAATCTTAAATTTAATAAAAATATATTTTAAAACAAAATTTAATTGTAATGAAAATGTACTCCAGATCTATATTCACATGATATGAATTTTATTGCCATTTATGGTTGGTGCTTGGAGCTTCCAATATATTCTCTTAAATAGTAAAACATATTCCTTGGAGAATAAGAAAAATAATAATTTTAGTTTGGATTGAAAACTATTAAGGGGTTCTTGTTGTTAGATTTGAATGTGTCACAATTCACCACAAATAATATTTGAAGATCGGAAAATATCTATAAGATGCTCACTAGTTCCAAACTCTCGACTTCAAATTTCCAAGATTGCTTCAATATTTATGTCTGCAACTCATTTTTACTCGTTTTCCTTCACATATTATTGCTTTCTTATTGCCTATATTATTTAGTTAAATTTTGGCTCCATCATTGCACTGACTATTGCAAATAGTTTTGGATAACTATTCTTTATTCATGCAATTTTTAGCCACAAATTTGATTCACAAACTTGTTTTTCCTAGGCTTCTTCAACAGATTAGTGCTTTTGAGTTATTTTCATTTCATGTTAAGTTTTAATCTTTATATATTAAAGGTTTTCTTTGTTCTTTAGATATTAAAGATTTGGCTCTAAAATTGTGCATTTAACCTTAACATGGAGTAATTTTGAAAAGCTTAATAAAAACTTATGGAGTAATTTTGAAAAGCTTAATAGAAAGTTATTATGGTTTTGAATGATTCAATTAGTGTATTGAGGTGTATGGATAATGTCTTCAAATGATTTCAATATCAATTGATTCTTTGAGAACAAGTATAATTGGTCTATTTTGCTTAATTTCCTATATAAAATATAATAATGTATTGATTCTAACCTTGTTTCCTATATAATAATGTACTACAAAGAGTTGTTCTTCTACTATTTCTATTTGTTTTAAGGTTAATCATCTTTTAATTTTGAAAAGTTTTAGATGTCATGCTTTGAATTTTGTAAACTATTAGTGTATATCTCATGATACAACAAATGCTAAAATATATATTATCAAAATTATATTTATCTTTAAATCCAATATATATTTAAATTATATTAATTAATCTACTTTGGGTTGGTTATAGTAACATTCAGTAACTTCAAATGCTAAAATATATATTATCAAAGTATATTTTATTTTAAATCCAATAATATATATTATCATTATATTAATTAATCTATTTGGTTGTTCATTTAACATTCCAGTAACTTTATTTGTAATTGAGATGTAACTGAGAATTGACTATGTCCATGCAATTTTGAAATGGTAAACTTGAATTTCAAAATTTAATAAGTAATTTCTTTATTATGGTATTAACCAAAAAATTTATTAATGAAATGTTAATTTATTAACAAATCATTACTCTTAAATAACCAAAAAAGCCACTCTTGAAAAAAAAAAAAATTTGACTAGCCAAAGAAATCTTTACTACATTTAAAACAATCTCCACCCAAAAAAATACAGAAAATACCATTTTATCTTTAAGTTCATTTCACCATCCCAAAACTAAATACGATTCAAAACCTAAAAACATAATAAACTTAAATAAATGTGCAATGTAATTTTTCCATTGTCAATGATATTCAGCCAGAAGTAATTAATAATTAGTACTGGACTTCCGACAATCCATTTTCAAAGGCCTGAATTAGCTTTTCAAAATGGGCAGTGGTGGACTATGTTAGCCCTTCAAGTTTTTTTATAGAAGTAATCGACATCCCTTGAATTTGAATGGATGTCGCTGGTCTCAATGTGAGCTTCAACATTACGGACACCCTCCATCTGCTGTTAGAGTTAATGTTCAACACATTGATGAAGCCGTTATAAACTATTCTCAGCCTCCCCTTGAGGGAATTCGAAGAAATTTTTCTTTTGTTTACCCCGATCGACATCATTATGAAGCTGCAGTGGAAGATAATAGCCGTATTCATATGTCCATTTCAGCATAAGTATGCATTCAACATATTTGAAACCTGCCATTAGAGATTGACTCGTGCTCAGCATAAGACTATCAACGAATTCTTTAAGTTCCACCACTCTCACATGCTACAGATCAGAGAATGCCTTTTCCTGAGACTTGTCATTTGCCTTCCATCTCTCAAGATGAAATACAAATCTATTTGACAAAATTTTAGCGATCAGTTTCATCACATCTTCTGGGATGGATTCATGGGATGAATTGTCTTCTCCTGCTTCGAGTGGGCGATATTGGTTGCAGGCAATCGAAGTGTCATAGCCATGCACGTTCCAATCATAGAGGCATATCCAACAGAATTCAAACCCACAGGGCTATAAACATGTCATACACATGCACCCATAATTCTTCTTAATTGCTCGTTTACATTTGGGACACGGCTTAGAGTTACCAATTATCCAATACTAGTTCTGTGATTCACCTTCATTAATCATGGAAACCCACTTCTTCACAGTGTCATAGTCTACTGAACGATGACATTCCTCTAAACAGTTCCAGCAAAATTTATAGGAGCAATTGCACACAATCTCTCGACTATATAGGAGAAGAATTAAATGGAAGTTGGTTGTCCCATATTCAATGGTTGGAAGTGTTCATTTCAGGCTAATTTGAAAATTAGCCCACATCTTGGAATTTTCATTCCTTTGCTTGGCTTATTGGTAATAGATTCATTATTTGCAATTAAATTCATCCATTGACCTCCGCTTGTCATATTATATACATTCTTTGAATGATGGGGAAGGCAATTGGTAAATCATTGTATTTTTTATTTTTCCTCTTTTATATAAGTTACATACCACAATAGGTGAGTAAGTTTTGTAATCAGTTTATTCATAGTCATCTTTCCTAGTTTCAAATCCTGAAACTCGTGTAAAAAACCTCTGGTTGATTTTCTATGTAAATAAAAATAATACGAAGGTCATGGGATATGTACTCCAAGAAAAATGTTGGGAAAAACACAGTGATGGGGTATCACTTGTGATTAATTAATGGCAATGGAAATTGGTAAGGCATTAGCAAAGGCAAAGAGAAAAAAAAAATCATTTTATTTTGAAAATAAAGGAAAATGAGGGAAAATGAGAGAAAATGAAGATGAAGGGTCACAAATTTGCAAAAGGAGGAAATTGAGGGTAAAATGAAGGAAAAGGAAGAAAATAGAGGCCTCAATGACAGAAATGATTGTGAGGATCAATTCACATCTTTTTTTTAGTTCAGTCTTTGGTTCCCTCATTCATTCTCTCATTCTCTTATACTATTGCAAAATTTGATTATTCTTGGGGCATTCTTGGAGCATTCTTGGAGCCCTTTGGAATACATTTTAATTGGAGAAAGAAGGAAAAGGAAAGAAGAAGAGTGCAGGGGAACATGTGGATCAATAACTACAAATGGGTTTCTTTGCACGTAACATGTCGCATGTGTGATTTCTTTGCTGATTTATGGATGCATGGTATATGCATGTGATTTTTTGATTATGTGTTGTCATTGGCATGGGGTATTTTGTTGGATTGAATATGGTTTTAGCCTTACCATGGCATTTCTTGGATAGCCATGCTATTGTGGGATTTTTTCCACTTGATTGTTTTCTTATTGGTGCTCATAATTTCTTATGGATGTGGGTTGGAAAAAATGCTCTGGAAGCCCTCGAACAACTTGGGTTGAGTTATGATTCCTCGAGCCTAAGTTGGGGCAAATTCTCTATAGCCATTGGTGGGTTGAGTTACTATTCCCTCGAGCGACATTGGACAAACAATCTAGAGCCATGGAAGGTTGTGGGTTGAACTGCTAGTTCATGGAGCCCTAGAGAACTTGGGTAGAGACCAATCTGGTTGGTGATTAGTGATGCTCGATTGTGAATATGGAATCAATTTGGTTAAGGGTTAATGTTGTTTTTCCTCTGGAAGCCATGGTTTGGTTTTATTTGGTTATTCCATGAGATCCCATATTCATGTTTAGATTATGGCACGGGAGTGATTGGATGAAAGAAAGATTTGGTTCAACTCAATCTATGGTCAGCTCGTATGTGGAAGTCCTTGACTTGGTTGGTATTTTCATGTGTTAATAAGAGTTATTATTCTATTGGGATTCATGTATTTTTGTAGCGATTATGTTGAAAATATTATGGATGAGTTTCCATGGTTTATATGTTGGTTATTTATTGGTTATATGTTGGTTATGTGATGTATATTTCTTATAGATCTTGACATATTTTGATGAATATATGAATGGTTGACGAATGCATGGACTAACTATTATTGTTGCAACTATGTGGAGAGAGCATACAACCTTCTTGGTGATTCTCAAATGAATATGAGACTCTCGTGATTAGATATGCATTCATGGCCTATGGCTCACAACCATAGATATGAGGCCTAGATGTTTCCTATTAATGAGGTGAGATGCTTGTTGTTCTGAATGAACATTAGAACTCTTTATTTCTCTAACTTTTCTCGCGATTTCATATTCTTTACCAAATTAAGTGGTGCCCGTTTTTATCACATTGTGCATTCTTACACGATAGTGATGGCAGTTCTCACATTCCTAAGAGTCTTGACAAATTTGTTGCTCTGCTACTACAAGGTATGTAAGAAGGAAACTTCCTTACGTATGGTCATGAGTTCCTCATAGAGATCCTGCATGGTCTCTCCAAGTGTTGATACTTCACCAAGTATCGGTACTCTCATTACCCCCTAGTAGACTTGTGTGGATGCTGCATTCATTGTTGTTCCACATAGTTGTTCTATCTATTTCTAGGAAACCTATAAGTTTTATGCCAGTTGCTTATTCTTGGTCATCAAATACTGAGTGTTTGATCTTGCTACACTTGCAAAGTCCAAGTTGGCTCTAGAAATGGCATTTGGATTCTTGTTAGTGTCTTCCACTATCACGCGTTATTTAATGAATGTAGGGTATGCATGATCATCTAGAAAATTCTATCTCCACATTTGTATAATTCTCACCTGAAGTTCATTATGTGACAAATTATACACATCCATTACCTAATCATCATTAATAGGAACTATGTCCCCTTCCTAGCTCGAGGATAACTCTACGGCTGGAGGTGATGGAGACTGAATGGTAACCTATGGTGCATTGGGCATCAGGTCAACATCTTCATCGTGCTGTTTTGATTCAACTCCATGTTGTAAATTCATCATGTCTTCAATCTACTGAGCAAGCTCTTGATGCAGCATATATTCACTCTTGCCCTTTGTTGTTGGTTGGTTTTGTTCTTGAATTGACATTGTTTCTTCTGCCATTGAGCCTTGCCTTTATTCTTCTTCTCTTCTTGTTCTTTCCTCCTCAACTCCCATTCTTCCTTCAATGCTTTTTCTTATTTCTTCAATATGAGTTTTTCTTCCTGCAAGTTCTGGTTTTATCTCTTCCTCTGCTTTTCTCTCTATCTCCTCTGCTTCCTCCTTGATTCCAGTGTGAAATTTGTTTGCGTAAGGATTGAATATGCTTTAACTCTATAGCTTTTTTCTCCCTATATTATTTCAACAACCTTTCCATTTCCCTAATCTTGTACTGGATTGCTACCTTTTGCTATTGTGTCTGGACTTGCTACCATGTTAGTGTTGACTCCTTTTCTATAAACACTTGAGTGTCTGCATATATTGTCATGTTAACTGGTGTTTTCTCAAATGCTTCCCCGATACTTCTTTCAATGGTCTCTCTTGAAGTAGCTCTCTTGGATGCCATGGTAACAATGCCTGTTGGAGAGAAGTGCTTCACAAGTGTGGTAACTGTGGGACAAAATGGACACTCATGGAAAGCAAATATTAGCTTTAGAAAATTAGCTTTCAAGGTATGATCATGCAGTAAAATAGACATCTGATGGGAAGGATTGTACAATTTTCATTGGTAAGAGGAACTGGTTGCCAGTAGGTCTATGCACTACACAGTACCAAAAACAATGAATAAAGGTTGTCTTTTGAGATTGTACAATGTGTAGCCCGAACCTAGCAAGAGACCGAGAGAGACTGCGCATTGTGCAATATTAGTGGCCAAGGTAGCAGGCTGACCTCTGAAATTGAAAAGTGCAGTGTTAGAGCCAACTTGTACTATGTACTCCATAGTTCCAGAGGCTGATCTTGTGGTTTGAGCCTTAGGATTGCGTAGTGCCCACCATTGGGGTCTAATGTACAAAGATGGCATTTCCACTTTGATCTTGAGTATGTAACTGAAGTTTAGAAAAATTATCAAACTGAAAGTAAAGAAAAAGATAGATCAAGGCTAACTAATATTTAAATGACTTGGTAATATTATAATGTGCTAACTGTACATTAATGACATATCACAAAAACTGTCTTGAACAAACTTTGATGAATGAATTTTTAGATGGTGGTAATGTAGTTAGAAACCTTAAAATAGTCTCATATAATATCTAGCCATCATCACAACCTATGAAATAGCAAGTCATTGAGATGATTTCTATTATAAGTTTCATGAAAAAATCTATAGAGACGAAGGCTTTCTCATAATAAGTAATTCATAGGTAAAAATAATTCATGAAAACTATGAAAACTGTAGTTTTCATGAGGACCAAGCTCCCTTTATGTTTAACTCAAAATATTCATTTTTGGGTTGGTTCTGATTAAGCATTACAATATTTAGCATTTCTTGAATAACAATTTTGACATAAAATAAAATAGTTCCACTCTTTGAGACAACTACTTGTTTTCTTGGAATATGCAACTTAGGAAACCAAGATACAAATAGGACATATATACAAGTTTGAGGTATAGTGAATTGTGCCAAATATGGTTCCCAAATTTAGTGAAATATCCAAGTGTTCTTAAAACCACTACAAATACCATTCTCTGAGCTCGTAGAGGTCAAATTCACAACGGGTTTTATGTGAATCATCCTCTCGATCAATCTGTGGTGTTTCGTCAAAGTTAACTGAGTGAGAAGTCTCAATTATTTAGGTTGTTAAAATTTTAATCTTCATTCTGAGTATAAGCTTAAAAAGAAAATGCCCAAATGATTACCGAGATATGATTGATTCTCCTTGTGTAAGCTAAAAATAATACTTTGAACTTGACGTGTGTAGAGGATAAAATTAACTTTGATAATCTGTACTTGAAATGCTATGAGAATATCACAATTAATCCATTTTGAAACTATTTAACTACCTGAAAACATGTGGCATACTTTAATTTGTGTATGTCAGATGGTAGTTTTATGGGTATAGGTGTCCATTATGGGTTGTGGATAATGGGATCATTTGTAAACTTTATAAATCTAAAAAATCAAGAGAAGCAATAAATAGAAATTGGTTGTGTCACATTCATTGGTTGGGAGCGTTCATTTGAGGCTGATTTGAAAATTGGCCCACATCTTGGAATTTTTGTTCCTTTGCTTGGCTTACTGGTAATAGATTCTTACTTTGTGATTAAATTCATCCATGGACTATGGATTGTTATATTCTATACGTTTCTTGAAGGAAGGGGGATGACAATGGATAAATCACTGTATTTTTATTTTTCCTCTTTTCTTTAGGATGCATACCACAATAGGTGAGTATGTTTTGTAATCAATTCATCCATAGTCATCTGTCATAGTTTCAAATCATGAAACTCCTGTAACTATCCCTATTTGATTTTCTATGTAAATAAAAATAATATGAAGTTCATGGGATATGTATTCCAAGCTAAATGTTGGGAAAAACATAGTGACAGGGCATCACTAATGATTAATTAATGGACATGGAAATTGTTAATGTCAATGGAAAAGGAAAGGTGGAAATAATTCTCATTTTATTATGAAAATAGAGGAAAACAAGAGAAAAGGAAGATGAAGGGTCACAAATATGTAGGAAGAAATTGAGGGGGAAATGAAGGAAAATGAAGAAAATAGAAGCCTCAATGACAAAAAGGATTGTGAGGTTCAATTCACATCTTTTTCTAGTTCAGTCTTTGGCTCTCTCCTTGATTCTCTCATAATCTTGAAAACTTGAAGTATTCTTGGAGCATTCTTGGAGCCCTATGTAATACATTGGAATTGGGTAAAGAAGGCAAAGGAAAGAAGGAAAGCTCAGGGGAACAGGTGGATCAATAACTACAAATCGATTTATTTTCTGGTAACAGGTTGCATGCATGATTTCCTTGTTGATTTATGGATGCATGGTATATGCATGTGATTTTCTAGTTATGCATTATCATTGGCATTGGATATTTTCCTGGATTGACAATGGTTTTAGTCTTACCATGCCATTTCTTAGATAGACATGCTATTGTGGGATTTTTCCCACTTGATTGTTTTCTTATTGGTGCTCATAATTTCTTATCGATGTGGGTTAGAAAAAATGCTCTGGAAGCCCTAAAACAACTTGGTTTGAGTTATTCTTCCTCGAGCCTAGGTTGGGGAAAATGCTCTAGAGTCATTGGTGGGTTGAGTTACTATTCCCTGAAGAGAGCTTGGACAATCACTTTAGAGCCTTGGAAGGTTGTGGGTTGAGTTACTAGTTCCAAGAGCCCTAGAAAAATTGGGTAGAGACTGATCTGGTTGGTGATTAGTAATTTGTGACCGTGGAGAAGGAATCGACTTGGTTGAGGGTTGAGGTGCTTTTGCCTCTGGAAGCCATGGTTTGGTTTTGTTTGGTTATTCCATCAGATCCCATATTCATGTTTATATTATGGCACAGGGGTGATTGGATGAAAGAGAGATTTGGTTCAACCCAATCTATGGTGATATGGTATGTGGAAGTCCCTAACCTGGGTGGCATTTTCATATGTTAATAATAGTCATTATTCTATTCGATTTCATATATATTTTTAGCGATTATGTTGGTGATATTATGGATGAGTTTCCATAGTTTCCATGTTGTTTATTTGTTGGTTATATGTTGGTTATTCGATGTATATTACTTATAGCTATTGACATATTTTGATGAATATATGAATGGTTGACGAATGCATGGAATAACTATTGCTGTTGCAACTATGTGGATAGGTCATAGAACCTTCTTAGTGATTCTTAGGTGAATCCTAGACTCTTATGATTAGATATGCATTCATGACCTATAGCTCACATGTTTACCATGGTTTTGATGAAATGCCTATTTTGTTCTCGTCAATGTAGGTCAAGTTTTTGACTTGAGTTTGAATGTTTATACTATTTTTGATGTAGTTTAAAATTTTGGAAAGTCTCAGGTAGTTTTAGGTAGTGATCTAAAGGATGACCTAGAATTGTGGCTTAGATCTCAGGACCACACCCTCTGAACTGGGAAGTTTAGGTCACAACTACACTCAGGAAGTGTTGTGGATGAAATTGGAGGTCTTCAACCACCTCCAATTCATATTTACGAGTCATTCACTTAAGGCATAGCAAGTTGAACAAAAAATATTGTGATTCCTCACAAAAAGAATGTGATCATACTACATTTCAGAAGGAATCTTATTTCTAAGAGCGTGAGATGGACATGTGTTTTTTAGATATACTACACATAGAAATACATTATCCCAAAATATTTACTTCACATTTTTTAAAACTATCATTGAGAAAATCATATTTAAGGTAATCATGTTTATTCCTTCATATACACCATTTTACTGGGGATTGTATGGAATAGTAGCTTTATGTTGAATCCCATGTTGGAATAGATAGTTTTTAAAGCCATTAGTTTTATATTGTTTTCCGCTATCGGAGAGAAAGGAGACAATATGTGGGTGTGCATCATTTTCAATCCATGTAAGAAATTTTCTAAAAGTTTCAGAAGCTTCTGATTTAGTTTCTAACAAGTATACATGAAACATCTTGGTGTAATCATTAATAAAATTCATCGTATATCTGTTTACATTTTCGAAAGAAACAGCCAGAGGAAAAAAATATCTAGAATCAATCAATGCAATTTTTGTATGTGATATGGAAGTAAAATCATGAAACAAACACTTGTTATGTTTTCATAGGATAATAGCATCACATTGCTTCAATTTTCTTGAAATAGTTAGAAAACCAAAAACACCATTATTTTTCGACAAATCAATACCATCATGATTAAGATGTCCAAATATTTTATGCCATCAAAGAATTAATGGAAATGTACCTTCATTATATTGAGAAAATCATGCAAATTTCTATGTAAGAGAAGATATTCATTGAAACTTCAAGAATCTTTCCTCCTCTACTCTAGTCATGAAAACTATGTTCTCAAATGCTTTCCTTATCTATAGTTTCCCATAAAACATGTGAATAAAGGTGTCTTTTTGGTGAATGTGAACAAGGGAAAACATGTTTCTCCATAGCTCTAGAAGGTAGACTAAATCATGTAGAAGAAAATTATAAAGTTTAGGCAACTTAAGCCCGACGATGCCAAATCCAGATGGCATGAGACTTGACTTGTTTTCAAATTACACCACTCCATGTACATTGTCAATGATGTCTTCAAGAAGGTATTTTTGAAATGTAATATGGTAGAAGTCCTAGCAGTGGGTGGTAATGTCATGCCTTGAATGTGAAATCTTGCAAAGGGAAGTATGATAACTTCGGGTGAGAGGAACTGCGTGACCCTGCGGAGAGTCAAGTGAGATGCGTGAAGGTTCCAAAACATGAAGGGAGAAGGAAGTGTGCCCCTTGAAAGCCTATAATAGTACACATCTTGAAAGGAGCACACGACCAGAATGACATCACAAGAAAATATGTGGAATAATCCAAAAGTTAAAGTGATGAATTAATAAAATAATATGCATTCAACAAGATTCATACAAATACAAACAAAATAGTTCATAGGCATAAGCATAAGCATAAGTTAAATAACATACATTGAAAATACAACAAGAATATTCCTACTATTCTCACAACATATGCATGAAAGTGCGTTGGATTTGATCTTATTATTATAAGTGAAAGTTTCATTCATACATACACCATTGACGACCACTAGCCTCCATAGTGCAACATTACAGTCAAGAACACTTGTGCCTCCAAAGAAGTTTGCTCACTCTATGCTACAGAGAAGCAAAGGCTATTCACAATACTCACAAGACCTTTCTAAGCATAAGCCTAGCCAAAATCTTGGCCCCCACAATCTTGTTACATGAGTTATGAAGTTCTATTTATAACAAGAGGGGCGTGAATCTTCAACTCCCCTTTGTGACCTTTAGACTACCCTCATGACTCTTCAACTTATCTACAAAATGAATCATTACATTACATCATGACTCTTCATATTCCAATATTGATACTTGGAATTCCACTTAAAACATAATTACAAATAATATTACAATTTACACTCATACCCATATCGGAAAAAATAGGGTAGAGACAACTTGACAACTTAACAAGGAAAAACACTACGATGCTTGACTTTGGGAACACTCTAACTCAACAACTCCAACTTGATGCTTCTTGGTCACGTATCGATTCCAAGCTTGGTACTGTGCCATGACATCCCTAGATTGCATGACGGTGTAAGGTTGGAAGTAGACTCGAGCCTCCATATCATCAGAGTATAATGATTTGGACCCAATCTTAACTTCTCTCTCAAGAAAGAGAAACATGGTTATGATGTGGATATGATGTTTACGTTTAGCTTCGGCGAGTGAGCTCACTGATGGGATCTTGTGGGTTCTCACCACAAAATCGAAATTGTTGTACAACCATACATATGAGGCATGAATTTTTCCAATGAACAAGGTGAGTTGCTTGTTGGTTTGAAAGAAAATTCAAACTCTTTATTTCTCCAACTCTTCCTGCGACTTATCTTCTTTACCAAAGAAAGTGGTGCCCCTTTGTATCTCATTATCCATTCTTGCATGATGTTGATGGAAGTTCAGACATTCCTAATAGTCTCGACAAATTCCTTACTCTGTTGTTGCAATCTATACAAGCAGACAACTTCCTTACATATGGTCATGAGCTCTTCATAGAGATTCTGCATGGTCTCTCCAAGTGTTAATACTTCAACAAGTATCGCTACTCTTATTTCTGCCTAGTAGACCCATGCAGATACTTCTTTTGATGTTGGTGCACAGAGTTGTTCTATCTTTCCAAGAAACTTGTAAGTTTTGTGCTAGTTGATTATTCTTGATCATCAAATACCGAGTGTTTGATCTTACTGCACCTGCAAAGGCCAAGTTGGATCTGGAAATAGCATTTGGATTCTGCAGGGGATGCATGATCATCCAGAAAATGCTTCTCCACATTTGGAAAAGTCTCACTTGAAATTCATTATATGACAAATTGTACACACCATTATCAAATCATCATCAAGAGGAACCATGTCATGTTCCTTGTTCAAGGATAACTCTCCAGTTGGAGGTGGTGGACATTGAATGGTGACCTGTGGTGCACTGGACATCAGGTCAACATCTTCATCCTACGTACTGATTCCAACTCCATGTCTAAAAATTCAATCAAGTCTTCAATCTACTCAGCAAGCTCTCGATCCTACATATGCTCACTCTCCCCCTTTGTTGTTGGTTGGTTTTGTTCTTGAATCGTTGTTGTTTATTCTGCCATTGCACCTTGCCTTTATTTTTCTTCCTGCTTCTTCTTCTCTTCTTTCTCTTTCCTCCTCAACTCCTATTCTTCCTTGAGTTCCTGTTCTTCTTGCTTCGATCTTAGTTTTGCTTCCTGCAAGCTATGCTTCTGCTATGTTCACCTTCATATCGTAAACTTCTTCTTCTGATTCATGTGCATTATCATAGTTGTATACATTATCATCATCAAACTCCATTTTCTTGAATCACAACGCGAGCCTTTTCCTTTTCTGTGCCTTACATTACGTTATGTTACCTACGTAGATTAGATTAGAAATTTAGAACGAGGGCCTTTTTCTTTTTAACTAAATGATATGAGGAACCCTGCTCAAATCAATGGTTGCTTCCTTAGAATTTATACCAAACCAAGCATTGAAGAGCCAACCTCCCATTGTACTCCACAAAATATGGATGAATGATGTGACATTGGTTGAAACATAATCTTTGGAACTATTTTGGTAGAGAATCATATCATGATGAGTGACGTTGATATTTTTAACAAATACAAATATTTTTAACAAATATTCAAATTTTCTCAAATATTCATTTAATTCATAATTCGCTTAAGAAATAATACAAAAATGATATAATATTCTTAATTGACTAGTTTTCACTTCCTAAAAGGATCAACCCATTTATCCTAAAGTAGCAATAGGTATCAATGAAAGTGTGGACTCATACACAACCTAGATTTTAATGTAACATTGTCTTAGATGACTACTCTTGGCCTCTACATGATATTGAATCAAGTGATACTTTTTATGTTTGCTTCAATCATGAAATTTGTGATTTTTGGCAAACTTAATTGCAAAAGTATTGTCAATTGGAGAGGGACTAGACTTCACTTGTTTCTCTTGCAACTCTTTAAGGATTTTCCTAAGGAATATAATCTCAAGTTGTAGATAACACTTCCCACAAGTTGTCGATACTTAGTTGCATCTTCGAATTCATTCCCTATTTTTGATGTGAGCTTCATGTTTTGTTCCATCAAAGTCGACAGGGGATTGCATTCAACCATGCCAAACTTTCTCAACAATTCTCCAATGTACATCTTCTCAGAAAGTAATTTATACCTTGGATGGTGGGTCACTTCAATGCCTGACATGTCCCAAATCTATCATGTCAAATCCTTTCTTCAACTCTTTCTTTATGGATTCAATATAATGTTCATTGTTTCATGTTATTAACATATCATCTACATATACCACAAGATGGAGAACAATTTTGCCAATTTTATTAACAAATACAGTTGTGTCATCAAGACTATATGGATCCTAATGGAAAATCTCTCTTTATCAGAATTTCATCTGTTTCAACATCTCTTCAACTTCTTGCTGTGTTACCCTTGTGTTAACCAAAAAGGGTTCCACATCAAATTTCATTTTAAACACTATTGGACACTTATTTTATGCAAAGTGGATCTAGTCAGAGTTGACACTCTGTCTCATATATTTAAGTGCACAAATCCTTATTTGTAGGAAATCAAGAAGAATGTAAGGAGGAAGTTTACACCCATAAAATTCTTACATCTATAAAGTATTTAAAGAAATAACAATCACCGACCTTGGTTTATGAATTGGGCTGCAAGATTTTCTTAATTACTCGAAAAATTATGGAAATGAGTTGATCATATAAAAGATTGTATACAACTAATATGGACCGATTAACAAAATTGAAACGTCGAGAATGTCGTCTCAACATTGGGGTCTAATGAATTAAAAATATGACATTTCCACTTTGATCTTGAGTATGTAAAGCTTAGGAAACTTATTAAATTGAAAGCAAAGAAAAAAATAGACCAAGGCTAACAAATATTTAAATGACTTGGCAAGATTATAATGTGCTAACTGTACATCAATGACATCTCACAAAAACTGTCTAAAAAAAACTTTGATGAATGACTTTTTGGATGGTGGTAATGTAGTTAGAAACCCTAAAATATTCTCATATAATATCTAGTCATCATCACAACTTGTCAAATAGAAAGTCATTGAGATGATTTGTGTTATAAGTTTCAGGAACAATTCTATAGGGAGGAAGGCTTTCTTGTAATAAGTAATTCAAAGGTAAAATTAATTCAAGGAAAATGCAATTTTCATCAGGACTAAGCTCACTTTATGTTTGGCTGAAAATATTCATTTTTGGGTTGGTTCTAGTTAAGCATTACAATATTTAGCATTTCTTGGATAAATGCAATATTGACATAAAATAAAATAGTTCCACTCTCTGAGACACCTACTTTTTCTCTTGAATTTACAACTCAAAGTACCAAGATACAAACACGACATATATATGAGTTTGAAATATAGTGAATTGTGCCAAATATGGTTCCCAAACATTGTGAAATATCTAGGTGGTCTTAAAACCATTGCAAATACCATTCTATGAGCTTGTAGATGTCAAATTCACAATGTGTTTTATGTGAATCATCCTCTAGATAAATCTATGGTATTTCATCAAAGTTAACTGAGTGAGAAGCATCAACTATTTAGGGTTTTACAATTTTAATCTTCATTCTAAGTATAAGCTTAATCAGAAAATGCCCAAATGATTACCGAGATATGATTGATGCTCCCTGTGTAAGCTCAAAATAATAATTTGAACTTGAAGTGTGTAGAGGATAAAATTAACTTTGATAATTTGTACTCGAAATGCTATGAGAATATCACAAATAATCTATTTTGAAACTATTTAACTACCTGAAAACATGTGGCATGCTTTAATTTGTGTATGTTACATGTTAATTTAATGTGTATAGTTGTCCATTGTGGGTTGTGGATAATGGGATCATTTATAAACTTTCTAAATCTAAAAAATCAAGAGAAGAATTAAATGGAAGTTGGTTGTGCCACATTCAATGGTTGGAAGCGTTCATTTGAGGCTAATTTGAAAGTTGGCCCACATCTTGGAATTTTCATTCCTTTGCTTGGCTTATTGGTAACAGATTCTTTATTTGCTGTTAAATTCATCATTGGACTTCAGCTTGTCATATTATATACATTCCTTGAATGATGGGGGAAGGCAATTGATAAATCACTATATTTTTTCTTTTTCCTCTTTTATATATGGTATATACCACAATAGGTGAGTAAGTTTTGTAATCAGTTCATCCATAGTCATCTTTTGTAGTTTCAAATCATGAAACTCGTGTAAAAACCCCTGGTTGATTTTCTATGTAAATATGTAAATAAAAATAATACGAAGGTCATGGGATGTGTATTCCAAGCTAAATGTTCGGAAAAACATAGTGATGAGGTATCACTTGTGATTAATTAATGGCTATGGAAATTGGTAAGGAATTGGCGAAGGAAAGGTGAAAATAATTTTCATTTTATTTTGAAAATAAAGGAAAATGGGAGGAAAGGAAGATGAAGGGTCACAAATTTGAAAAAGGAGGAAATTGAGGGTAAAATGAAGGAAAAGGAAGAAAATAGAGGCCTCAATGACAGAAATGATTGTGAGGATCAATTCACATCTTTTTTTTCAGTTCAATCTTTGGCTCTCTCATTCATTCTCGCATTCTCTCATACTCTTGAAAAATTTGAGTATTCTTGGGGCATTCTTGGATCCCTTTTGAATACATATGAATTGGATAAAGGAGGAAAAGGAAATAAGGGAAGTGCAGGGTAATAGGTGGATAATTAACTACAAATGGGTTTCTTTGCAGGTAACATGTCGCATGTGTGATTTCCTTGTTGATTTATGGATGCATGGTATATGCATGTGATTTTTTGCTTATGTGTTGTCATTGGCATGGGATATTTTCCTAGATTGACAATGGTTTTAGCCTTACCATGCCATTTCTTGGATATCCATGCTATTGTGGGATTTTTTCCACTTGATTGTTTTCTTATTGGTGCTCATAATTTCTTATGGACGTGGGTTGGAAAAAATGCTCTGGAAGCTCTCGAACAACTTGGGTTGAGTTACGATTCCTCGAGCCTAGGTTGGGGAAAATTCTCTAGAGCCATTGGTGGGTTGAGTTACAATTCCCTAGAGCGAGGTTGGACAAACACTCTAGAGCCATGGAAGGTTGTGGGTTGAACTACTAGTTCCTGGAGCCCTAGAGAACTTGGGTAGATACCAATCTGGTTGGTGATTAGTGATGTCTGATTATGGAGATGGAATCAATTTGGTTAAGGGTTAATGTTGTTTTTCCTCTGGAAGCCATGATTTGGTTTTATTTGGTTATTCCATGAGATCCCATATTCATGTTTACATTATGGAATAGGGGTGATTGGATGAAAGAGAGATTTGGTTCAACCCAATCTATGGTCAGTTGGTATGTGGAAGTCCCTGACTTGGTTGGTATTTTCATATGCTAATATGAGATATTATTCTATTGGGATTCATGTATATTTGTAGTGATTATGTTGGTGATATTGTAGATGAGTTCCCATTGTTTCTATGTTGGTTTTTTGTTGGTTATATGTTAGTTATGTGATGTATATTTCTTATAGCTCTTGGCATATTTTGATGAATATATGAATAGTTGGCGAGTGCATGGACTAACTATTATTGTTGCAAGTATGTGGAGAGAGTATACAACCTTCTTGGTGATTCTCAGATGAATCTTAGACTCTCATGATTAGATATGCATTCATGACCTATAACTCACAACCATACATATGAGGCCTCAATGTCTCCAATTAATGAGGTGAGATGCTTGTTGTTTTGAATGAACATTCGAACTCTTTATTTCTCCAACTATGCCCGTGACTTCATCTTCTTTACCAAAGTAAGTGGTGCCACTTTTTATCGCATTTTGCATTCTTACACGACGGTGATGGAATTTCTCACATTCCTGAGAGTCTTGACAAATTCGTTGCTCTGTTGCTACAAGGTATGTAAGTGGGAAACTTCCTTACATATGGTCATGATTTCCTCATAGAGATCTTGCATGGTCTCTCTAGGTGTTGATACTTCACCAGGTATTGTTACTCACATTACCCCCTAGTAGACTTGTGTGGATGTTGCATTCAGTGTTGTTGCACATATTTGTTCTATCTCTTGCCAGGAAACCTATAAGTCTTATGCCAGTTGCTTATTCTTGGTCATCAAAAATTGAGTGTGTGATCTTGCTGCACCTGCAAAGTCCAAGTTGGCTTTACAAATGGAATTTGGATCCTTGCTAGTGTCTTCCACTATCATAGTTTCTTTAATGAATGTAGGGGATGCATGATCATCCAGAAAATTCTTTCTCCACATTTTTATAATTCTCACCTGAAGTTCATTATGTGACAAATTATACACATCCATTATTGGATGATCATTAAGAGGAACTATGTCCCCTTCCTAGCTCGAGGATAACTCTATGGCTGGAGGTGGTGGAGACTGAATGGTGACCTATGGTGCATTAGGAATCAGGTCAACATCTTCATTGTGCAATTTTGATTCAACTCCATGTCCATAAATTCAATCAAGTCTTCAATCTACTGAGCAAGCTCTCGATCCGACATATATTCACTCTCACCCTTTGTTGTTGGTTGGTTTTATTCTTGAATTAGCATTGTTTCTTTTGCCATTATGCCTTGCCTTTATTCTTCTTTTGTTGTTGTTCTTTCCTCCTCAACTCCCATTCTTCCTTCAATGCTCATTCTTATTTATTTGATCTTAGTTTTTCTTCCTGCAAGGTCTGCTTTTATCTCTTCCTCTGCTTTTCTCTCTATCTCCTCTGCTTCCTCCTTGATTCCAGTGTGACATTTGTTTGCATAAGGATTGAATATGCTTTAAATCTACAACTTTGTTCTCCCTACATTATTTCAGCAACCTTTCCATTTCCCTAATCTTATACTCGATTGATACCTTCTTTTATCGTGTCTGGACTTGCTGCCATGTTAGTGTTGACTCCTTTTCTATAAACAACTGAGTGTCTGCATATATTGCCATGATAACTGGTGTTTTCTCAAATGCTTCCCCAATGCTTCTTTCAATGGTCCCTCCTAAAACGGCTCCCTTGGGTGCCATTGTAAAAGTGCCTGTTGGAGAGAAGTACTTCACAAGTGTGGTAACTGTGGGACAAAATGGACACTCATGGAAAGCAAATATTAGCATCAGAAAATCAACTTTCAAGGTATGATCAAGTAGCAAAATAGACATTTGATGGGAAGGATTGCACAATTTTCATTAGCAAGAGGAACTAGCTTCCAGTGGGAACTCCACACTACACAGTCCCAACAACAATGGATAAAGGTTGTCTTTTGAGACTGTACAATGTGTAATTTGAACCTAGGAAGAGATCGAGAGAGATTGCACATTGTGCAGTCTCAGCGGCCAAGGTGGCAGGCTAACCTCTAAAATTGCAAAGTGCGGTGTTGGAGCCAACATGTACTATGTACCCTGTAGTTCCAGAGGCTAATATTGTTGTTTGAGCCTTAGAAAACTTATCAAACTGAAAGTAAGGAAAAATATAGATCAAGGCTAACTAATATTTAAATGACTTGGTAAGATTATAATTTGCTAACTATACATTAATGACATATCACAAAAATTGTCTAGAACAAACTTTGATGAATGACTTTTTAGATGGTGATAATGTAGTTAGAAACCTTAAAATAGTCTCATATAATATCTATCCATCATCACAACATATCAAATAGCAATTCATTGAGATGATTTGTGTTATAAGTTTCAAGACAAATTCTATAGGGAGGAAGGCTTTCTCATAATAAGAAATTCAGAGGTAAAAATAATTCAAGAAAACCGTAGCTTTCATTAGGACCAAGTTCACTTTATGTTTGACTCAAAATATTCATTTTTGGGTTTGTTCTAGTTAATAATTATAATATTTAGCATTTCTTGAATAGATGCAATTTTGACATAAAATAAAATAGTTCTACTCTCTGAGACAACTACTTGTTTTCTTGGAATATGCAACTTAGAAAACCAAGATACAAACAGGACAGATATATGAGTTTGAGGTATAGTGAATTGTGCCAAATATGGTTCCCAAACCTAGTGAAATATACAGGTGGTCTTAAAACCACTGGAAATGCCATTCCCTGAGCTCGTAGAGGTCAATTTCACAATGGGTTTTATGTGAATCATCCTCATGATCAATCTGTGGTATTTCATCAAAGTTAACTTAGTGAGAAGTCTCCATTGTTTAGGGTATTACAATTTTAATCTTCATTCTAAGTATAATCTTAATAAGAAAATGCCCAAATGATTACTAAGATATGATTGATGCTCCCTGTATAAGCTAAAAATAATACTTTGAAGGTGATGTGTGTAAAGGATAAGATTATCTTCGATGATTTGTACTCGAAATTCTATGAGAATATCACAAATAATCCATTTTGAAACTATTTAACTACCTGAAAACATGTGGCATACTTTGATTTGTGTACGTTAGATGGTAATTTTATGGGTATAGGTGTTCATTATGGGTTCTGGATAATGGGATCATTTGTAAACTTTATAAATCTAAAAAATCAAGAGAAGTAATAAATGGAAATTTGTTGTGCCACATTCATTGGTTGGAAGTGTTCATTTGAGGCTGATTTGAAAACTCGCCCACATCTTGGAATTTTTATTCATTTGCTTGGCTTATTGGTAATATATTATTTATTTGCAATTAAATTCATTCATGGACTATGGATTGTCATATTCTATGCATTCCTTGAAGGAAGGGGGAAGGCAATTGATAAATCACTGTATTTTTATCTTTCCTCTTTTATATAGGGTACATACCACAATAGGTGAGTATTTTTTGTAATCAATTTGTCCATAGTCATCTGTCCTAGTTTCAAATCATGAAACTCCTGTAACGACACCTAGTTGATTTTCTATGTAAATAAAAATACTATGAAGGTCATGGGATATGTATTCCAAGCTAAATGTTGGGAAAAACATAGTGATGGGGTATCACTTGTGATTAATTAATGGCCATGGAAATTGGTAAAGACATTGGAAAAGGAAAAGTGGAAATAATTTTCATTTTATTATGAAAATAAAGGAAGACAAGAGAAAATGAAGTTGAAGGGTCACAAATTTGTGGGAGGAAATTTAGGGGAAAATGAAGGAAAATGAAGAAAATAGAGGCCTCAATGACAGAAAGGATTGTGAGGATCAATTCACATATTTTTTCAGTTTAGTCTTTGGCTCTCTCATTCATTCTCTCATTCTCTCATACTCTTGCAAACTTGAAGTATTCTTGGAGCATTCTCGGAGCCCTATGTAATACATTGGAATTCAAGAAAGAAGGCAAAGGAAAGAAGGAAAGCGCAGGGGAATAGGTGGGTCAATAACTACAACTGGATTTATTTGCAGGTAATAGGTTCCATGCGTAATTTCATTGTTTATTTATGGATGCATGGTATATGCATGTGATTTTCCAGTTATGCGTTGTCATTGGCATTGGATATTTTCTAGGATTAACAATGGTTTTAGTCTTACCATGACATTTCTTGGATAGCCATGCTATTGTGGTATTTTTCACACTTGATTGTTTTCTTATTGGTGCTCATAATTTCTTATCAATGTGGGTTGGAAAAAATGCTTTGGAAGCCCTAAAACAACTTGGTTTGAGTTATTATTCCTCGAGCCTAGGTTGGGGAAAATGCTCTAGAGCCATTGGTGGGTTGAGTTACTATTCCCTGGAGCGAGTTTGGACAATCACTCTGGAGCCCTGGAAGGTTGTGGGTTGAGTTACTAGTTCTAAGAGCCCTAGAAAACTTGGGTAGAGATCAATCTGGTTAGTGATTAGTAATTTTCGACCATGGAGATGGAATTGATTTGGTTGAAGGTTGAGGTGGTTTTTCCTCTGGAAGCTATGGTTTGGTTTTATTTTGTTATTCCATCAGATCCCATATTCATGTTTAGTTTATGGCACAAGGGTGATTGGCTGAAAGAGAGATTTGGTTCAACCCAATCTATGGTGATATGGTATGTGGAAGTACCTGACTTGGGTGGTATTTTCATATGTTAATAAGATTCATTATTCTATTTAGATTCATGTATAATTTTAGCGATTATGTTGGCGATATTATGGATGAGTTTCCATGGTTTCTATGTTGCTTATTTCTTGGTTATATGTTGGTTATTCGATGTATATTACTTATAGCTCTTGACATATTTTGATGAATATATGTGGTGAGCACCACTATTGCAACAATAATGTTGCAACTCCTGGGGCTTCCTACTTTACTTTTATCAACCCGGTAGTTCATAACAAACTTAGAAGCGATAGTGTTGTATGCACAAGTACTAACTCTTACTGCAGGCTGTCACTTGGTCAGCTGACGCAAGATCACTAGGAGCTTAAGCCAACTTCTATGAATTCTCAGAAGAAGGCTTTAGCTGAGATGAAAGAAAGCTAACTCTAAAGAGGCTATTCTACTTGTAGAAAGAGAAAGAAGACTAAAGTGTAAATTGAACCTTAGCAAACCCTAATTTTTCCAACTAACCCTACTTTTGCAGAAAAAGAGATAAAAACTGATGAAATGAATGCCATTGACTATTGAAAAGGTAAATTACATCTATTCAAGCTAGTCCTAGAAGAAAATGAGAAAATAACATCTTTTTGCGTTTTTATGTGTTTTATGTGAAATTGTTATGCATGTAAATTTTTCTGTTTGTGACTATGGCAAAGGTTTGGTGGCGATGGAGGGCAGATTTGGTTTTTTCATAGGTGGAAGAAGGCGTGGAGGGGTCCTAAGAAGCCTCTAGTAATGTTATGAATACTTCCCTTGCAATCAGACTTCAAAAAAGTACTCAAAGGAAATTCTACAGGAGGTTGCAGGGGACCTATAGGAGGATCTATAGGAAGATCTACAAGAGAATGCCGAGAGCTATTTTTAGAGGTGTTAAGAGTGGAAAAATCATGGAAAAGTGTAGGTGAATACTTAGAGGGATGTGTTGAGGTGTTTGGGGTTTAACAAGGAGGACCAGGAAAGAAAATGATGGTTGGATTTTTTCAAATGACGAGAGGAAAGCTTATGGAAAAAGTGTAAAAATTAGGGCAGATTCATGAAGGACTGTGAATGACTTGTGGAACCTATGAGAAATGAGATGACATTGGCTAATTTATTGATGTATTACAAGATGAGGTTTGTTGTGAGAGATCTACCCTTCTAACTACAAAAACTGAGCAAGAAAAGGACTAGCTGCATCAAGAAAATAGAACCATATCTCTTGTTAACCTAATTTCTAACCTAGAAACATGAAGTGCTGAAAAGTAACCTATGAATAGAAAAGCTTGCAAAGAGATCTATTACAGAAACAGGAAATAATCTTGGTGAAATGAATTTGAAGCAACACTTTAACTTTTCAAATCAAATCATCACACTAGAAATTGCATGGAAGAAGCAAAACTGTGTTTTTGGTGGCAGCAATGGTGCCTTGACCTCAAATCATGGTCCCAGGAAGGGAGAAAGGAGATAAAGGCCTGTTGTTGGTCTTTTTGAATCTTAGCCTATCACTATTAGCCTACTTCAGCAACTGAAACAAAAAGCAGCTATGCAAACCATCAAAGCAACTTATTCTAAACAAGGTTAAATGAATCTATGTAACATAAATTAACTCATGAACTGAAGCAAAAACTTATAAGTACAAAGCAAGAGGTGTTGGGTAGTTTGGGTTGGGCCCTAACCTAAGAGCTTCAGCCCTCTAAAAGAAATTAGTGCTGGCTCAGAAAATGTGTCATCTCCATTATCAAAATAAAAGTCACATTACATAAATTGTTCACAGAAAATAAGCTCGAAAATGAGCTAAACAAGAGCTGCACAAAAGTGCGAAAATTATATTGATAACTAGATAAAATATAAAGGCTCTAACACCCCCTATGTATACAAATGGAGTCCCCCAACAACCTTCCTAAAATCAAGGGGGTCGGCTTCCCAGAACTAGAGATAGGCAGTAGTTCTTCTTGACTTGCTCGACTGCCCCTTGGATGCATCGATGTGGCTGTTTGTGCTCCAAGTTTCTGATGGAGGATTTGCGGTATGGAGTCATAAATGAGGGGGAAACCCTCCTACAAATCCTCTGCCTTGTTTTCCTCGAATATTGGTTTTCAAATGCTCATTAAACCTTTGATTTTGTCTCAAAATTGACCAAAACTATGCATAAAGCACACATTAGACTTTTTGGCATAATGACTAACCCAATTCACTCTATTAGCATAAATATAATAAAAACCATGCAATAAACTAATGAGAATGGTGGATTAAGCTAAGTTAGGAGGCCAAATGAGCCCATATAATTACCAATTTCTAGGGCTCATCATCACCCCTACTGAATGTGTTGCTCATCCTCTGAGAAGCTAGTCTATCTCCTCATCTTTGATTGCCCTAATGGCCTCCCTGACATTCCATGCTTCTGATGTGAGATCCTCTTCCTTATCATGGAATCCGGCCTTTCTGTCCACCTCTTCCCACTGCTATCTTTCTTCTACCTCCCTTGTGCCCTCTAGCAGTCCTAGCAATAGTGGTGGACTCAACTTGAGGCCAATACAATTGGCCCTCAAACTTTGCATAGAGTGCTTATATAGTGGCACTCTCCTCAATTCCTCTCTCATCTTGTTTGGGGAGTGATACTCCCTAATTTGTAGGTTGTGTGGCAGTGTGTTTCACCTTCTCATGCAGGTATGAATGCAGTCATATCCAAGCAATCTCTCCATGTCCTCAAAATGTGCAATAGCCTGGGCCTGATCATTGATGTGCTTAGGGGCACTTTGAGGATCAGATGCAAGTTGCTAGTGTGTGCTAAGGAGAGCCATAGGGTTTTCTGGATTTTCTCTAATCATTAGAGGCTCATTTTTTTCTTTTGCCATCAACTTCTTGATTTTTATTGCCATTTTCTCCTCCTTTTGTCTCTTTCTCTGTTTTTGTTTCTCCTTGCTCTGTTTCTTCAACTTTCTCCTCCTCTATCTTGGTTTCTTCCTTCTTCCCTTCTTTTTCTTCTAAATCACCAGTTGCTTCACAACCTCCTATAATTTTATTTATGCTTCCTTGGAAAACCGACTATGGAAATGGAGAGAACAATCTTTTCTGAATAAAAACAGAGAGACGGAGACTGTATTTTTTTTCTTATGAATTTCCTCCACCTAAAAATTCTATTTTCTCCTCAAAAACTAAACCACTATTAGCAAATTTTGATATTCAACGGAGGTATGCCAAGAACCTACCTCTACAACCTGAGAATTGTGCTAAAAACTGTGTTTTTCCTCTCAGAAACAGCTTACTGGCCCACTTGTAGAACATTGCCTGTAGGTGCTCCTGTAGAACCTGATAGCAGGAGGATGGATGAGAGCTATGGAGAATGATGGTTTTGAGGCTGTGAGGTGACAAGGAGCTTGTTGCAGCTATGTGGACGAGGATGGAATGGAAAAGAAGGTGGTGAGAGTGTTTTGAGGAGGAGGATTTATGGCTGTTTATGGATATTTCCGGTGATGGAGGGTGAGCTGGCCAAGTGGACATTCACCCGATTCAGACTGTTGGTGCCCACTGTAGTGTCATCATGATTTTTCATGCCTTCTGCCTGTAATCACTTCCCATCATTTGCGTTGGAGTTTAAACATCTGCCACTATCTGTCTATTGGATTTTTCCATGAGTTGACTAGACACATGTGTCTTTGGATCTCCAGATGAGCGCAGTCAAATTGGACGAGGGTGACCAGTTAAGTGGCCACCTTTCTAGTTTAATCCCAACCATTCCATTCGTTTATGTAGTTTTGAATTATATAGATGCAATAGAGGAATGGGTTTAGACACTTACCTGCAAGTCGAAATGTTCGTGCTATAGTGTTGCGAGGCTTTGCTGCTGCTGCATGCTCAGACTTCAGTGATGCATATCTGTATTTCCTTTGTTACATGCTCTCTACTTTCTGATGTATGGCTATTTGCTTTGTGTAGGTATCGTCTGGCTGGATTTGATCTTCAGGAGTCTGCTTCAACCTTCAGATTTGCATCCTCATGTTGTTGATGCTAGATTTCAATGCGACAGTGACTTTGTTTGTCCATACCTCCCAAACGATAGAGTGGATTGACTTGAAATTTTTTGAGCATGTTTCCATCATCATTATGCACCTCCCATAGAGAAATTTTGGTTAATGGATGCACGGATTTCAAGAAAAACTGAAAATGGCTGAAGGTGATGGAGGCTAATTTCTTGGAAACCATGCACTAGAATTGGCTAAAATTGCTTGGGCTTGTTACCATCATCCATATGCATCTCCCTATCAAAACGTTTTTTAAATGGATGCACGGATATGGAGAAAATGCAAAAATGGCTAAAGGTGATGGAGGCCAATTTCTTGGTAACCGTGCACTGGAATTTGATGAAATTGCTTGAGCATGTTACCATCACCCATATGAAACTCCCCATGAATTTTTTTTTTTTAAATGGATGCATAGTTTTCAAGTTAGAGAAAAAACAAATTTCTGCTCTATGTATTTTTGTATCAGAGCATCCTGCAATTTTTCGATTGTAAAAAAAGATGAGCTTGGGCTGTAATGCAGACTTGGAAATGATGGAAGCGAGGTTTAAAGACTGCAGGAGGATTTATAAACCCTTTATGAAGCTTCCCTATTCCCCAAACTGCTTTTAAAATCCATTTCTAGCTCTTTGTAATTTCTACAAGAGCCTTCTATAGAAAACACAGTTTTCAGAAAAGAAGCACAGTGAGGTGGAAAGAATGTCAAGAATGATGGAGAAAGGTGAGGGAAGGTAGGATAGGTCTTTTTATTGGTTTCGGAGCTTTCTTGGCACCTGCTGTTGCTTCCCGAAGTTCTCTTGCAAACCTGCAATTCAAATGGAAATTCATTTTCTTTTTCTTTTTCTCTCCTCTTTTTTTTTTTTTTGAAAACAACTAGGGCGCCTCAAGGAGGTTTTCACCCTAATTACCTGCCCTTGGCACCTCTAATGGAGGTTTTCACCCAGGGATCTTATTATCTTTTTCTTTTCTCTTCTTTCCAACCCATTGGCCGCCTCATAGAGGTTTTCAATCAATGAGACAATATGAGGCGCCTCCGAGGAGGTTTTCACCTTAGATTTTTATTTTTTATTTTCCTCTTATTTTTCATTTTTTATTTTTTATTTTTTCTCTACCCTACCCTACTTGAAAAAAAATAATTTTTAAGTATAATATTACTTCCAATGGAGCCATGTGCACATCGAGATGATAGGCAAAATGATGTGGAGGCTTGAAATGTATGCTTTGACATGTATCCAGATTTCAAAGACCAAATGATTTGACTTTGAAGGGGTCAAGAATAGTTGAAGAAAAGAGTACTGCTGAAACTTAATGACTATCTGGAACCATATTTGAATGTAGTTGTGATGTCCTTGGCCCTTTTGCTAATCTAGATCATTCTTCATGTCTTCTTCTATCATGACCTTCACATCTTCCTCTTTTTGCTGATTTTTCTCTTGAATACATGGAGGATTTGATGGTAACCATGAGGGAGCTCTCTCGATTTCTGATTCTGATGTTTTCTCTTCATCAAGTGCAGCCCATTTTTCTTTGATCTTCTTTTTTGCATCTTCTTCTGTTGGATGTGGTCCTTCAATGATATCAATATAATCTCTTTTTTGCAATACTCTTCTTGAGCTAGGGTGAATATCATTGCTCTCAAGAGGAGTTGTTTGGAAGTGTTGTACCTTAGCATTTTAATTGGGTTGAGCTACTCCATTGTGTGGATTTGGAAATGGTGGTTCCCACTATATACTTGCTAGGCCTATCTATTATTTAGGTTTGGGTTCAGCTAGGCAGGCATTTGGGGTTGCCTTGGTGGAGTAGGAGGCAATGGTTGTGGTTGAACAGGTGGTGGAGGCAAAAGAGCTGGAGGAGAGTTGTACGGGGGCCTCCACCCCTGTTGAGATGCATTCCACTAAGGTTTTGGCTAAGCATTGGGTTGAAATGAATGGGTGGCTAGTTGGGCATGATATGGAGATGTGAATGACCAAGGAGGAGGTGTGGACTAGGAAGGATGAGTAGGGGGGCCCCAAGAGGGTATGGATGTGACTTGGTTGGGGTTGTAGTATGCCTGACATGTCCCTTGCATCCCCTCCTGATATGGTCTAGGTCCCTGCAGCCTCCTTTGGTTTATGTAATAGCTTTGTTCAGTGCCTCCTTTGGCCCCTTGGTATACAAGTTTAAGTCCGAGCAAGGACGGACACTTGTCTATAGAATGATTTTCTTCACAGATTGAACAAACCTGTATGGAGCTCAATGGGCATTCATTCCTAAGATTCCTCCTCATGCATCTAGGGAAAAAAATGGCCAAAGCCCTCTCTACTTCCTCTTATTTCCTTTTGATATGTAAGGCATCCATTTTCATGGCAAGAATCTGTGGCATCTCACTCTTGAGGTCTTCTAGCATGCTTCCAATTTCACCTTTAATGGATGAGTTGGAAGAAAAGGTACTGCTCCCAACATTTTTGTTCTTAGCCATTCGCTCCGGAGGAATGTTTTCTTCTTCTTATTCCCCTATAGGTTCTTCAAAGATGTCTGGTTGTTACCTAAGGGTTTTTCTTGATTGCAGCCACCGAAGAAGAGAGAAGGTTTTGGATTTAAGACTTATGTGGTTTATATCTTTCGAAATTCCTGGAGAATCCACAGTAAAAACAATTTTTTTGTCAACGTTTCAAATCCCAACTGGGATCCATCATCAGGACTACTTGAAACATGATGGATCCCAGTTGGGATTTGAAACGTTGACGGAAAAATGGTTTTTACTGTGGATTCTCTGGTAATTTCAAAAGAGAGAAGGTTGGCTATGTGAAGCATTGGGGGCATTGGGCAAACATTTTCCTAAATTATCTCTACTCCTACGAGGCATGAAAGGAAATATTTTTGGTTGGTTTTTTTATTTTTTGTTTTCCCACTACTTGTATGTGCAAAACTGAAATTGATTGAACAAACAAATTGCAACTAACTGAAATGAACTTGTTGAAATGAAATTGCAGAACTAAAAAGGAAAGCAAATGAAATGTATAAACGAAAGAAAGGAAATGACTAATCTACTTTTTCCGAAATGGAAATTGTAGAATTGAAATGAAAGCAAGGAAATGTAGAAATTGAAAGAAACAACTACTCTAATTTTGCTGAAATAAACTACTTAGCATAATGTTGTAGTAGGAAATAGAAGAAAGCAGTAATCACAAAATACTCTAATGCTTCCCCAGCAACGCTGCCAAAAAGTGGCAAACACTAGTATTGCATCCATAATGTTGCAACTCCTAGGGCTTCCTACTTTATTTTTATCAAGTCGGTAATTCGTAATAAACTTGGAAGCGACGATGTTGTATGCACAAGTACTAGCTCTTACTGCATGTTGTCACTTGGTCAGCTGGTGCAAGCTCACTAGGAGCTTAAGCCAACTTATATGAATTCTCAGAAGAAGCTTTTAGCTGTGATGAAAGAAAGCTAAATATAAAGAGGCTATTCTACTTGTAGAAAGAAAAAGAAGTCTGGAGTGCAAAACAAACCCTAAAAAACCCTAAATTTTCCAACTAACCCTACTTTTGCAGAAAAAGAGATAAAAACTGATGAAATTAGTGCCATTGACTACTGAAAAGGTAAATTACATCTATTCAAGCTATTCCTAGAAGAAAATGAGAAAAGAACATCTTTTTGCATTTTTATGTGTTTTATGTGAAATTGTTATGCATGTGATTTTGTGACTATGGCAGAGGTTTGGTGGTGATGGAGGCTGGATTTGGTTTTTGTAGAGGTGGAAGAAGGTCTGGAGGTTTCCTAAGAAGCCTTTGGTAAGCTTCGAAAGACTTCCCTTACAATCAGACTTCAAAAAAAAACTCATAGGAAATTTTACAAGAGGTTGCAGGGGATCTATAGGAGGATCTACATGAGGATCTACAGGAGAATGCCGAGAGCTATTTTTAGAGGTTTTAAGAGTGAAAAAATGGTGGAAAAGCATAGGTGAATACTTAGAGGGATTAGTTGAGGTGTCAGGGACTTAACAAGGAGGATTGAGAAAGAAAATTATGGTTGGATTTGTTCAAATGACGATAGGAAAGCTTATGGAAAAAGTGCATAAATTAGGGCAGATTCATGAAGGAATGTGAATGACTTGTGGAACTGTGAGAAATGAGATGATGTTGGCTGCTTTTGTTGGGTCCCTATAATACTAGTGATTACCCCATTACTATTGTAGCTATACCCCTTATTAATATTGTTATGTCCCTATTGCCCCCATATTGTTATTACTGTGCCCCATAGAATCCCTCTATTGTTATTTTTGTGGCTTTATATTATTATTGTTAGGTCGACTAGATTATATTGTGACTCCTTAGACTCCTATATATAGAAAGGAGATTTTGTCATTTGAATCATCCAAGAATTATTCATTTATTGTAATGTAAAGGAGGTTGCCCCTCGAAGAGGCTGAATTCTAAGGCATTGAATCTATCTTTTCTATCTTTTCTTGAGCTGGTTTCATAACATTTGGTATCAGAGCTTTGGATTCTAGGGTTTCGCTCCTCCAAGCAGGTCATCATGGAATTTTCGTATAACTTTTTTCTGTGATGTTTCAGAATTCGCAAAAAAAACCCATTTGAGAAGAAATCGTTCTGAATCTTGGGTCCGAATTTCAGAGATTGTCGCGCTATATTTGCAGAGATATGATCTGAGGAAGTTGGTCTTTTTACAGACTCCTGAATTACATTCCAAACAGGTGACTTGGGGAAAATCGTCATAACTTTCTCTCTGGGGATTAGATTGAAATTTCGTAAGAAGGTAAAGAAAGAGGACAGACGGTAGTTTCTTGTATGCATTTTTCAGATCCAAAGGTCGAAACAGTGACTCATGGCACGTCGTACAAGTTCGATCTATTGAACTAGTCTATAATCAAGTCACTATGGGAGATTTTGCATAACTCTTCCTTGGAGAATCCATTTTGGGTCAGACTTGTGGCATTGGAAAAAGGACATAGAGGGCTACTACAGGTCACAAATTCAGAACTAGATGATTAGAAAGTACAGAGATACAGTAGAGGAAATATCAAGCTCCTACAAAGTGAAAAAAGGTCTGTAGATTTTCTTAAATTTTTGCCTAAGCTTGGTTTGAAAATTTATTTTGAAGGAATTCAAAGGGAATATTAGAGAATTATTATCGGTAACTGATGCCCTGAGGAAAGAAAATGAAAACGCCTAGTAAGGAACCTGAAATCTCTAGCATGACTCATGAAGAAGAGGAAGAAATGCAACATGATATATCAAAATTACAAGACCAAGTGCAACAACTGTCCCTTACACAAAAAGGAACAGAATCCAAGATGGATGGTTTAAAGAAAGATGTAGAAGCTAAGATGGATGGTTTAAAGAAAGGTGTAGAAGCTAATATGGACTGTTTAAAGAAAGGCGTAGAAGCTAAGATGATTGACGTGGAAGCTAAGATGGATGATTTGAAGATAGATTTGAAGACAGACATGGACGAATTGAAGATAAATATGAATAAGTTGCTACAAGAAATGGGCACTAAGGGTGAAAGGGTACTAAAGGAAAATCATGATGAGAATAAAATAAATGTTAATCATGATTCCATAGACGCTAATGTTGGATCGAAGACTCACCATATTCCAAAAATCGATATGAGGAAGTTTGATGGCAAGGATCCTGCCACATGGATATTACAGATGGAGCAATTCTTCGATCTCAATAATGTGCAAAACACACAAAAGGTACGTATGGCAACTTTATATTTGGAACCAAATCAGTTGTATGGTATCAATGGCTTTGCTCTCATAAACAATTTATCACTTGGGCAATTTTTACCGAAGAATTGATGGCACATTATGAGGATACAAAAAGAAACACTTTTTTTAGCCAATTGATAAGTCTCAAACAAAAGGGTTCAATAATGGATCACATTGAGGAGTTCCAAAAATTGAACATAAGGGTAAAAGATATTCCAGAGGATCATAGGATTGATTTGTTCATAGGGTCTTTAAAGGATAATATCCAACATGATGTTCGCCTTTGGGAACCTGATTCATTACAGAAGGCATTCAGGTTAGCAAGAAAAATGGAAAGAAAAATTATGGCAACCAGGAAGCACACCACTCACAACTATAAAGACGGAAGTTTTGTTGCCCCTAGTCTTCCACAACTTATAAGGTTGACACCACAACAATTGGAAGAAAAAAGAGCAAAAGGGCTTTGTTACAGTTGTGATAGCAAATACACTAAGGGTCATAAGTGTGCCGAGAAGAAATTATTCTACATAGATTGTGAAGAGGAAGAAGAAAAGGAGCAAGAAAGGTCAAAAGAAGAGGATATACTCCAGGAACAAAGCCTAGATGAAGAACAAATAAATTCGACCATATCTTGTAATGCATTGGCGGGAATTACCACTCCTCAAACCATCAAGATAGAAGGACAAATCAAGAAGAAAAAGGTAATAGTGTTGATTGATTCAGGAAGCACCCACAATTTTATTCATTGTAAGGTAGCAAAGAATTGAATTGCTTCCTATATCCAGCACCAGAGTGTCAAGTGATGATTGCAAATGGAGGAACAATAAATTGCTTTGGAAAGTGCCATAATATCAAGATATCC
>APFE031181263.1:41004-65845 GCA_000404065.3 Pinus taeda | reverse complement strand
CATCTCATGGAGGAACTCAACGCAATGGGGACCATTGCTTCCTAAGGGGGGAGGAATGGTCCAGGTGGATATTGGTGGCCACCTACCAAGTCCACCTAGACCCCCACCATTGTTTCTCTCAGCATTTTCAGTTTGCTTAATTATAGCATAACTTACTAATTTTAGCAGTTTTTCGGGTCTTTAACTTCCGGAGCTGTTTTGAGGCCCTAAACGACGTTTTTTGGGAAATTTGGGGGCAACATGGGTCCATGGACTGATGTTTCCCTTCCCAAGGTGGTAGTGCTTGGATAGATCTTTCTAACGAGCTATTGTACATGTCAAACAGAGATCGTATGCCAAAGTTATGATCTCGAGAAGTTGATGTACCAATTTACCCAAATGGGGCCCACAATTTGGCGTTTCATCTTCTGGGGTTAGGTTTTGGAAAGTTAAGGGTTTACCATTGTTTCTCAACAATAAATGGGCCTTCGAGCCTCATTGTAACATAGTTCAGAGGCATGTAGCCACCACATCTCTTCTTAGAGATAAGCTACCATCTCCCTAGCTGGTTTATTTCCATTCCTGTTTGTAAGCATATTTCAGTATTTTACATTAATGAAATGAAGTATTATTTCCACTGCATATCTATGTTTATGGTTATCTCTGTAATTTTTTGCATTCCTATTTAAGTCTAGATCATTACACCACTCCATCTACATTGTCATTGATGTCTTCAAAAGGGTATTTTTGAAATGTCATATGGTAGGAGTCCCAGTAGTGGGTGGTAATGCCATGCCTTGAATGTGAAAACTGGCAGAAGGAAGTATGATAACTTTAGGTGAGAGCAAGTGTGTGACCTTGCGGAGAGTCAAGTGAGATGCGTGATAGTTCGAAAACATGAACGGAGAAGGAAGTGTGCCCCTTGAAAGCCTATAATAGTATGCAGATTGATAGGAGCACACGAGCATAATAACATCACAAGCTAATACGTGGAAGAGTCCACAAGTTAATGTGATGAATTAATACAATAATATGCATTCAACAAGATTCATATGAATACAAACAAAATAGTTCATAAGAATAAGCATAAGCATAATTTAAATAACATACGTTGAAAATACAACAAGAATATTACTACTATTCTCTCAACATATGCATGAAAGCGCGTTGGCTTTGATTTTATTATTATAAGTGAAAGTTCCATTCATACATATACCATTTACGACCACTAGCCTCAATAGTGAAACATTACAGTGAAGAACACTTGTGCCTCTAAAGAAGTATGCTCACTCTACGCTATAGAGAAGCCAAGGCTATTCACAATAATCACAAGGCTTTTCTAAGCATAAGCCTAGCCAAAATCTTGGCTCCAAAAATCTCGTTACATGAGTTATGAGGTTCTATTTATAACAAGAGGGGGGTGAATCTTCAACTCCCCTTTGTGACCTTTGGACTACCCTCATGACTCTTCAACTTATTTACAAAATGAATCATTACATTACATTGTGACTCTTCATATTCCAATATTGATACTTGGAATTTCACTTACAACATAATTACAAATAATATTACAATTTACACTCATACCCATATAAGAAAAAATAGGGTAGAGACAACTTGATAGCTTAACAAGACAAAACACTATGATGATTGAGTTTGGGAACACTCTAACTCAACACTTGATGCTTCTTGGTCATGTATCGATTCCAAGCTTGGTACTGTGCAATGACATCCCCAAATTGCATGATGGTGTCAGGTTGGAAGTAGACTCTAGCCTCCATATCATCCAAGTACAATGATTTGGACACAATCTTGAATTCTTTCTCAAGCAAGAGAAACATGGTTATTATGTGGATAGGATGTTTACGTTTAGCTTCAGTGAGTGAGATGACTGATGGGATCTTGTGGGTTCTCACCATGAAATTGAAATTGTTGTACATATGTGGCCTGAATTTTCCAATGAACAAGGCGAGCTGCTCATTGTTTTGAAATAAAATTCAAACTATTTATTTCTCCGACTCTTCTTGCAACTTCATCTTCTTTACCAAAGAAAGTGGTGCCCCTTTATATCACATTGTCCATTCTTGCATGGTGCTGATGCAAGTTGGCAAATTCCTGAGAGTCTTGACAAATTTCTTACTCTGTTGCTGCAATCTACGCAAGCAGACAACTTCCTTACGTACAATAATAAGATCGTCATAGAGATTCTGCATGGTCACACCAAGTGTTAGTACTTCATCAACTATCGCTACCCTTATTTCCTCCTAGTAGACCTATGCAGATATTGCATTCGATGTTGGTGCACAGAGTTGTTATATCTCTTGTGAGGAAACTTGTAAGTTTTGTGCTAGTTTCTTATTCTTGGTCATCAAATACTGAGTGTTTGATCTTACTGCACCTGCAAAGGCCAAGTTGGATTCAAAAATGACATTTGGATTCTTGCTAGTTCATGTTCCTTGCTGAGGGATAACTCTGCAGCTGGAGATGGTGGAGACTGAATAGTGACCTATGGTGCATTGGACATCAGATCAAAATATTCATCCTGCATACTGATTCCAACTCCATGTCTAGAAATTCAATCAAGTATTCAATCTATTGAGCAAGCTCCTGATCCTAGATATGTTCACTCTCCCCTTTTTTTGACGGTTGGTTTTTCTCTTGAATTGACGTTGTTTCTTCTGCGATTGCACCTTGCCTTTATTCTTCTTCCTGCTTATTCTTCTCTTCTTATTCTTTCCTCCAAAACTCCCATTCTTCCTTGAGTTCTTGTTCTTCTTGTTCTGGTTTTAGTTTTGCTTCATGCAAGCTATGTTTTTATCTCTTCCTTCGCTTTTCTCTCTGTCTCCTATGATTCCTCTTTGATTCCACTATGAAAGTTGCTTTCATAAGGATTGAATCTGCTTTAACTCTGTAAATTTTTCTCCCTTTATTCTATTAGCAACCTTTCCCTTTGCCTTATCTTGTACTAGATTGTTGCCTTTTGCTATCACTGTTGGACTTGCTGCAATGTTAGTGCTAACTCCTTTACTATAAAAAATTGAGTGACTGCATATACTGGTAAGTTAACTAGTGTTTCTCAAATGCTTCCCTAGTACTTCATTCAGTGGTCTCCCTTGAAGCAGCTCTCTTGGGTGCCATGGTAACAATGACTGCTGGAGAGAAGTGCTTCACAAGTGTGGTAACTGTGGAGCAAAAGGGACATTCATGGAAAGAAAATATTAGCTTTAGAAATAGACTTTCAAGGAATGATCAGGCAACAAACCAGACATTTGATGGGAAGAATTGCATAATTTTCATTGGCAAGGGGGACTGGCTTCTAGTGGGAACTACACCCTACACAGTCCCAACATCCAAGGATGAAGGTTGTGGCTTGAGAATGCACAATGCGTAGTCCCAACCTAGGAAGAGAATGGGAGAGACTGTGCAGGCTCACCCTCGAAATTTCACAATGTGCAGCTAGAGCTAGCTTTTATTGTGCACTACACAGTTCCAGGGGCCAAGCTGATGAGCCTCATAAATGGGTCATTATATGGGCTCATTTTACCTCCTAACCTAGTCATATAAACCATTCTCTTAGCTTCTTGTATGATTTTTTGATTATATTTATGCTTATAACGTGAGTTGAGTTAGTTATTATGGCATGTGGCCTAACATGTATTTAATGCAGATTATTGATGGATTTCAAGGTCAATGTCAAGGATCTAGTGGCCAAAATGCAGCAATAACTCGAAGTAGAAAAAGGAGAGGAATTATAGGAGGTAATCCCCCTCATTTGTTTCTCCTCACTTCGAATTCCCCTTCATTCAACTCAGAGTACAAGCAGCCGAATCATGCACTAGAAGGTAGCCGAGCAAGTGGAAGATGATTGAGAGTTATCTCAAGTTTTGGCAGCCAAGCCTCCTTGATTTTAAGGAAGCTATTGGTAGCTTCAGATGTATAAGTAGAGAGGCCTAGGGACTCACTAGGGTCGACTTTTGCTTATGTAAACTCTGCTCAAATTTCGAGCTTACTATTTTATGACAGTTTTAAGTAATCTTTCTTTTTGTTGTAACGAAGATGGAATCCTTTCTGAGCTAGCACTGAGTTACCTCGGAGGGCTGAAGCTCTTGGGTGAGGGCCCAATCCAAGCAGCCAAGCTCCTCTTTACTTGTATTTGTATGCTTTACTTCAGTTTGTAGATTAGTTTTCTGTTAAATGTATTTCTTTTATGGTTAAGAATAGGTTTCTTTTGATGATTCAATAGTTTGCTTCCATTTGTGCTTTATATAGTAGGTTAAGAAGTGATCATAAAATATTCAAAAGGCTATCAACAGTGCCTTGGCCTCTCTTCCTCCCTTTGGGACCATGATTTTAGGCAAAGACTCTCTTGCTGCCCCAAAAACACAGATTTTCCTCAGTCCTAGGACTTCTAGTGTTTGCAGCTCTCTAGTAGGTTGATAGTCAGGTCGTGCTTTGCTTTAGATCTTCTTTATAATGTTAACTTCATAATTTACAATATTCCTTTTGCATGCTCTCCTTTATTACAACATTTCCCAATATTTCTTTCTATGCATGATAGTTTAGGCCATTTTAATCAAAACTCTATTTTTCCTAGAATGCATTCATTTCATTGATTGCTTGATTTTCTTGGTTGACTGTTAGTTTTTATGCAACAGATCTCCTCCAGCAGTAGGCTAGCTTACCAAAAAACACACCCTCAATCTGATTCATTCCCTAGAGGCCTCCCAAACCTCACCTCAATTTTGCCCTAGTTGCCTTCATTTGTCATAGAACTTCTTCCTCTCTCCTTGAGTAAACCCTATCATCTTTCTCTCTCCTGGTGATTCATGGTAGACCTTAGGCACCCTAACACCTTATTCAAACCTTCATCCACCTTTTACACCCACTCTCACACCCTCATAACAATGGAAATTTCTCTTGGCCTCTTCCTGTAGCCCTCCTGTAGTTACCCTATTTTCCTCCTGTAGTTTTCCTGTGTCCTCCTGTAGTTTTTCCTGTAGGCTTTCTTTTGAAGGCCAAGTGTGGGAAAAGCCTCTAGAAGACCACCTAAGACCTCCTAGAACACATCCACACCATCTTACATCTACCCAAGCTCCAAAACCACCCTCTAATGCCACCTATTCGCTGCCACACTCACACACAATAAATTAAATGCATGTTAAATTCACATAAAAATCCAAAAATAAGTTTTTGCTTCTTTACTTCCAGAAATAGCATGGTTAGATGTTGTTTACTTCCTTGATTAGGTAATGGAATTTATTTCATGGTTTTCATAGTGTTTTTGGCAAAAGTAGAATTAGCTTGTTAATTAGGGTTTACTAGGTTTTGCTTTACATTCCGGTCTTTCTCCTTTCTGCAGTTACAATAACATTTGTAGAGTAATATTTCTTTTAATTAATCATACATAGAGCTTCTTCTGAAATCTATAGAAGTTGGCTTGAGCTCCTAGTGATCTTGCACCAGCTGACCAAGTGACAACCTGCAGTGAGAACTAGTACTTGTGCATATAGCACTGATGCTTCCAAGTTTGTTACGAACTACCGAGTTGATAAAAGTAAAGTTGGTAGCCCATGAGTTGTAGCATTTTTGTTGCAATACTGGTGCTCACCAATTTTTGGCTCTGTTGCCGGGGAAGCATCAGAGTATTCTGTGATTACTGCTTTCTTCTATTTCCTATTGCAACATTCTACTAATAGTTTGTTTTAGCAAAAGTAGACTAGTCATTTATTTTCTTTCAATTCTGCATTTCCTTGGTTTCCTTTTAAATTCTTTAAATTTCCATTCAACAAGTTTATTTTAGCTAGTTGCAACTTGTTTTGTTTAGTCACAATTTCAGTTTCTGTAAGTACTTTCAGTGTGGGCAAAAAGAAACAAAAACCAACCAAAAAGGTTTCCTTTCATGCCTCGTAGGAATAGAGATAACCCAGGAAAATTTTTGCCCAACACCCCCACTACTTCACAAAGCCAACCTTCTCTCTTCTTTGGTGGCTACAATCAAGAAGAACCCTTAGGTGAATAGCCAGACATATTTGAGGAACCTATAGGGGAATAAGAATAAGAAAACATTCCTTTGGAGCCAATGGCTAAAAACCAAAATGCTAGGGGGAATGGAGAGAGAATAGAGGGTACCTTCCCCATTTGGGAGACCAATGGGGACACCGAAATAAAGAATATAAGTCCTTCAGCCCTACCTCACTTCAATGGTTTGACTATAGAAGATCTTGACACCTTTTTGTTCAAGTTTGTTGTCAGCTATCAAACTTATGACTATGCAGAAGACGAGCAAAAGTTGAAACAGTTCCCTTCTACTCTCAAGGATGGAGCACTGTGTTGGTTCATGTGATTACCTGGAAATAGCATCACAACTTTGGCTCAGATGCAACAAGCCTTTAACGACAAGTATCGAGACTATTTTAGGTCAAAAGATACTAAAGAATAAATCTTCTGAATGACCATGGGAAGTGATGAGTCCGTGGAAGACTGAAGAAAGGTTCCAGCTCAGTTACAAAAGGGCTAGGTGTACACTTGACCCTGAGTCGCTAAAGTTGGTCCTGCTCAGGGGAATTTGGGAATACCTTTTAGACACCCTCCATCTATTTGCTAGGGGAGACATCTACCGACTATCCTATGAGGACATAAAGACTATTTTTAGAAACCATTCTAGAGCATCCAGAAAGAAATGTATGGGGAGTCACCCATAGCCAGTACCTCTTCTTCCAATTCATCCATTAAAGGTGAAATTGGAAACATGCTAGAAGACCTCAAGAGTGAGATGCTGTAGACTCTTACCATGCAAATGGATACCTTACATATCAAAATAAAATAAGAGGAAGCAGAGAGGGCTTTGGCCATTTTTTTCCCTAGATGCACTAGGAGGCATCCTAGGAATGAATTCCCATTGAAACCTATAGAGGTTTATTCAGTTTGTGAAGAATATCATTCTACAGATAAGTGCCCTTCCTTTCCCGGACTTAAAGTTGTATACCAATGGGCTGAAGGAGTCACTGAATAGATATATTACATAAACCAAAGGAGACCATACCAGTAGGGGATTCCAGGGACATCTCAGGCATACTACAACCCCAACCAAGTCACCTCCATACCTTCTTGGGGCCCTCCTATTCATCCTTCCTGGTCCACGCTTCCTCCTTGGTCTTTCACATCTCAATATCATGCCCAACCAGTCACCCATTCATTCCAATCCTATTCTCAGCTACAACCTCAATGGAATGCATAACATTAGGGGTGGAGGCCCCAATACAACTCTCTTCCCACTCTTTTGCCTCCACCACCTGCCCAACCACAACTGTTACCTTTTGCTCCACCAAGGCAACCCCAAATGCCTACCCAGCCAAATATGAACCTCAACAATAGATAGGCTCAACAAGTATATAGTGGGGAACCATCATGCCCAACTTATGTTGTGGAGATTCAATAAATTAACTTGCGATCCGAGAAAGTTCTCCCAGATAGCTAGCCTCCGCCCAGGGAGGTTGAGGAAGATAAAGAGGAAAGTGAACCTAAAGAAAATCCACCCTTTCCTGATAGACTATCCATGACAATCTAGCCTACCCCAGAAGAGACTGAACTCCTGGGAGAATTGAAATGTTTATGTGTGAAAATACCACTTGTCCAAGCCCTAAAATATGTGCCTATCTACAATAGGTTGATCAAAGAGAAGTGCTTTAGGCATCCAGGAAGGCGCAAGAGAGATGCCCCAACAACCAATGTCATAGAACAACTGTTTGACTTGATGTTGGGGAAAACAATCTGTCCAAAATATTTGGACCCTGGAAGCCCAGTAGTTGATGTCCACATCAATGGCACAATGGTCCCACATACCTTGATTGATCTGGGAGCTACCATTAGTGTGATGAAAAAGGACACAATGCTCAAACTTAACATCAAGGGTTCCTTGAGGAAGACCACGACAGCGCTATAGTTAGCAAATCACTCCACAGTGACCCCTGCATGGATTGTGGAAGGTGTGATGGTCTCCATTGATTCTTGGGAGTACCCTGCCAATTTCTTAGTTCTCCAGCAAAAGGCAAAGCTCACCGGGTATCCTATCATTCTGAGAAGACCCTGGTTGGCTACAGCCGATTCCTACATCAGTTGTCAAGCTAGGAACACGACTATAAAGAATGGGCACATGTCCAAACAATTAATCCTATATCCTCCTGCCCAACCCTTGCTAGAACATGATCTACCTTTCTGGTTGGAGGAGGAAGATGAGGATGAAGTTTATTCTGCACCACTTTATGCATTAGAAATCACCATGGGGGAAAACCGCAAGATGAGGATGATATGATTGAAAATTTGATTTAGAATCCACCTCCTAGTGTATCACCATTAGAAGGCATAGTAAGAGAAACCCAAAACAACCCCTCAAATGATCTCTATGTGGCCAACTCCACTTCTCTCCATGTTAGAAATATAGAGTTCGGCCCAAAAGGAACATTGAAAATCAATCCATCCCTATCTACTTCCCAAGAGAAGGAGCTATGCAGCATACTGAGAAAATATCTAGATTCCTTTGCCTGGAGTTATAAGGAGATGAAAGGAGTGCACCCTTCAGTCTATACTGATCATATATACATCAAGGAAGATTGCAAGCTAGTCAGACAACCTCAAAGGAGGATGAACCCAAAACTTAAAAATATTGTTAAGGAAGAACTACAGAAATTGCTTGATGCAAGATTCATCTATACCATCTCTAACAGTGAATGGGTCCCTCCTTTGGTGCTAGTGCCAAAGAAAAATGGTAAGTGGAGAATCTGTGTCGACTATTGAGAATTGAGCAAAACCACCAAAAAGGACCATTTTCCTTTACCTTTCATAGATCAAGTGTTAGACGGTTTGGCAGGGAAAATGTTTTTCTCCTTCCTAGATGGGTTTAGCAGATACAATCAAATTCAAATCAGCCCAGAAGACCAAGATAAGACCACTTTCACTTGTCCTTGGGGTACATTTGCATACAAGGTCCTTCCTTTTGGTTTGTGCAACTCTCTAGCCACTTTCCAAAGAGCGATATTGAGTATATTTTCTGAACTATTTCATGATGCAATAGAAATATACATGGATGATTTTACTCCTTATGGCTCTGACTTTCTGGAAGCTTTATCTAACCTAGGAAAAGTTCTAGATAAGTGTATTGAGATGAACTTGTCCCTTAGTCCAGAAAAATGTGATTTTTTTATGACTGAAGGGACTGTGCTAGGTCATTCAATATCTCAACAAGGACTGCAGGTGGACCCCAACAAAATTGCAATCATCTAAAGGGTCCCGCGTCCTCAAAAGGTGAGAAATGTCAGAAGCTTCCTAGGCTTAGTTGGATATTACAGGAGATTCATTAAAGACTTCAGCAAGATAGCCTCTCCTTTGTTTGGCCTCCTAGGTAAAGATGTTGAGTTCATATGGTCGGAAAAATGTCAAGAATCCCTAGATACCTTGAAGAGCAAGCTAGTGACTACCCCCATTCTCAAAGGCCCAAACTGGGCCCTACCCTTCCACATTCACACAGATGCCTCGAGCAAAGAAATAGGAGCAGCCTTAGGACAAATTGATGAAAATTTACCTTATGCCATATACTTTATAAGCAAAAACTTTTCAAAGGTAGAGTTAAACTATACAGGGATTGAGAAGGAACTCCTAACTGTCGTGCATTCCTTAAACAAATTCAGACATTATATCACAAGCTATCAAACCTTTGTGCACACTGATCATTCTACAATTAGATATTCAATGAATAAACCAAATTTAAATTCTCACATTATTAGATGGTTGCATTTACTGCAATAGTTTGATATGACCATTATTGATATGCCTGGTAAAGAGAATGTTGTTGCTGACTTTTTGTCTAGAGTAAATTTTCCTGCAAGTGAAGAAAGAATGGTGGATGACCAAATGCCAGATGAACACCTATTCGTTATATCAGTACTCTGTCCATCATTTGCTGATATAGCAAACTACTTGGTTTCATCACAGTTCCCACCACACCTATCCTCGAAAGAAAAGAGCAAGATAGTAAGGAAAAGTGCCCCTTTCACCTTGATTGGAGGCAATCTCTTCAAACTTGGCCTAGATCAGATCTTGAGAAGGTGTGTCAAGGAGGAGGAATTCTTTGAAATCCTCCTGACCTGCCATGACGGGCCATGTGGAGGTTATTTTGCAGCAAAAAGAACCACCTTCAAGATATTGCAAGCAGGCTACTACTAGCCCACTCTTCATCAGGATGTGAGGAGATACACGAGTCAGTGTGATCAGTGTTAGAGGATGAGGAAACCCACTCCAAAGGATGAAATGCCCATGCAACCTCAAGTGACCTTTGAGCCATTTGAGAAGTGGGGCATGGACTTTGTGGGGCCTATCAACCCTTGTTCAAAGCAGAAGCAGTACATCATTGTGTGCACCTACTACCTGACAAAGTGGGTGGAGACAAAAGAAATTAAAGCGGCGAGAAAGGAAAAAGTAGATGAGTTTTTGAGGGAAAATATATTCTACAAGTTTGGGTATCCGAGAGAGTTGGTCACAGACCAAGGTAGTCAGTTTACTTCTAACCTGATTGAAGACCTACTCACACATCATAAGATCAAGCACATGACTTCAACCCCTTACCATCCACAAGCCAATGGGTAAGTGGAGGTCACTAACAGAGCATTGGAAGGGATACTAACCAAGGTAGTGAGCAGTAGTAGAAAACACTGGGTAGACAAATTAGTTGAGGCCACTTGGGCCTACAACACAACATGGAAGACCACCACCGGGTTCACACCCTATGAACTGGTTTATGGGAAGAAGGTTTTGTTGTCAATAGAGTTTGAATTCAATGCCCTGAGGATGGAAGCTCAACTGGACCTAGACCTCAGCCATGCACAGAAAGAGAGATTACTTTGGCTCAATGGTTTGGATGAATACTGATTACAGCCCTTCTCCATACAGAGGTAGTTCAGCTTCAGAGAAAGATGTGGCATGAAAGACATATCAGGGAGAAGCAATTCAAAGAGGAAGATTGGTCACTACTCTATGATTCAAGATACAAGGATTTCAAAGAAAAGTTGAGGACAAGATGGATGGGACCCTACACTATGGAGAAATGCAATGACAATGGTTCAATTCTGATCAGAACCATTGATGATGAAGCCATGCCCATGCTTGTCAATGGACATCGGTTGAAAGTCTACAAGAAACCCACTCCAGGTAAGAGTTTATTGAAGATTTGAATAAAACAATGATGGTAGTGGAGCATGTCTTAGCTTCCACTTCACCCACTCACTGAATGAAAAAAAAAGGGAAAGAAATAAGGACTCAAGTGAAAACCTCCATGAGGCGCTTGAGTCCTATCACTGGGTTGAAAACCTCTTCTGAGACGGCCCAGTAATGTCAAAAGAGAAAAAAAGGGAAAAGAATAGGATCCATGGGTGAAAGCCTCCCTTGGAGGCACACAGGGCAGACAATTAAGGTGAAAACCTCTCTGAGGCAACTAAGTTGTTTTCAAAAAAAAAAACAAAAGAAGAAAAAATGAATTTTTATTGCATTGCAGGTTTGCTGGAGGACTACAGGGAGCAGGAGAAGGTGCCAAGGGGACCCTAACATTCACACCAGAATCCATCTCATCTTCCCCACACCTTCCTCTGTCATTTTTGGTATCTCTTTTACGCCACTGTACCTCTTTTTCCAAAACAATGTTTTCTACAAGAGACTCCTCTAGGAATTACAAAGAGCCAAAAATGTCTACAGAAGGAAGTTTGAGGGATAAGAAAAGCTTCATGAGGAACCTATAATCCCACTTGCCATATGAAAACCTCTTTACCATCATTTCCAAGCCTGCATCACACTCCAAGCATCATTATTTTTTTCCTTTCCAAGGAAAAACAAATCACTTTTGAAAAAAAACAAAAATAAAAGGAGGAAAAGGCACCATCAACTTCACCTGAAGCTTAACTACTATCCCTCCACCATGCATCTCCAACTCTGGCATCATTCTCGAGCTCCAAACACAAGGAAATAGCTAAAGTTTCAAGGGGAGAAGCAACTATAGGAGCTCCTGTAGGAATTCCTATAACAGCTAATCCCATAGAAGTCCAGCACCAGTAGCAAGGGAGAGTAAATCTGAAGGTTGAAAAGGCACATGCAGCTTAGCTCCAACAAAAGAACAACCTACAAAAGAACACAACAACACATCAGCAAGCAGAGACAGCATGCATGAAGGAAAATGAAAGCATGCAGCAGAGAAAGCCACAACACCTCACAGTCGATGGAAGCAAATACACTTGCATCATAGGTAAGTAACTAAGTCACTCCTCTATCTGCATTTGTGTAATTAGGAATCATACGAAGGCAATGAGATGGTTGAAATTGAAAGAGGAAAAGGTGGCTAGTTAACTTGGCCACCTTCATTTAGTTGACTCCACTTAACTGAGATATCACCCACACGTGCACATAGTCAACTCAAGTAAAATATGCCAAGGACAGGTAGTGGGAGGAAGATTTAACTCCGATGCAATAATGAGGGATGATTGTGAGGAGGGGCCACGATGACCAAGTAGGTGGGGACCAACGGTCCTAATTTTGGCAACGTATACCTTGCCAGCTCAGCACTCATAATCGAAAATATCCATAAAGGGTAATCAACACTCCTCCCCGATCATTCTCACGACCTTTTCTTTAGCTTCTCCTCATAACTCAGCCACAAAGAAGTCTTCTTGTGCCCCCATAGCCTCGTAACCACCATCCTCCATCGATTTCCTCTATATTTTCACTCTCGACATTTTCTACAAGAGCACCTACAAGAAATCTACAGGAGGGACAACGAGCTTCTACAAGAGGGGCAGTGAGTCATTTTGAAGGGAAGAAATGTGACTTTTAGCACGAATTTCAGTCTGAAGAGGTAGGGTTCATGAATTCCCTCTGTAGAACATGAAATATGAAAGATTTAGTCTCAAATTTAAGATAAAAAGAATTTTAAGAGGGTAGGAATACATATATATATATATATATATATATATATATATATTATATATATATATATATATAATATATATATATATATATATATATATATATATTTTAAAACATAGTCCCCTCTATTTTTTCTATTTCACTCAAAATTATTTGTCTCCAACTCCATATCCAAATTTTCAAAAAGAAGTATAGGCAGTATGACAGGGGGGTTTATGAGAAAAGAGCTCACTAACTCCACTAGGCTCCATGCACATCCTCAAGTGGTGGACATTTTTACAGTGGCAAACTGGATGAATTTCTTTGAGAAGTTTAGAGGGTTTGATGATGAAATTGCCCATGAATTGTCTCTCTCTTTGGTCCCTCACACAAGAAATCATGCTACTGTAACCATTAGAGGCCTCTCTATTGAAATAAACCTTGAATTCATCATTAGGGTCACTACCCTTCCTCTTGGGCTGCCTTGGAATAAAGATGAGAAACCAATTGGCTAGGCTGCCAAGAAGAAATTTTCCATGATAATGAAACCCCTATTGAAGACAAAATGGAATTAGGAGGGCTAGTATACCATATCCTTGGGATGAGGTTAGCTACCAAGTGATCAAATACATTTCTTGTGAGGGGAGGTACAACATTGTTTATCGATACCATTTCATAATCCTCCAAGAATTGAGATATGGCATGGATACCCCAACACATCAAAAGCTCGATATCCCTTACTTTCTCCTTCAGTCCCTCATTGACTCTCGTACCAAAGTACAAGAAGGAAATTCACAACAGCTAGCTCACCATGGCATAATCAAGATCCTAGTAGAAGAAGCCCTCCATTCCCTTACACTCCCTATAGCATGGGAATTTTTCATAAATATGACAGCTGAGGATGACATCAAGGCATCAACCTATGATGTTAGCCCTTGTGTTAGTGAGGAGAGAGGACATCAAGGAGAATAAGATGAAGCTAGTAGTGACATAGCAGAGCAAGAGAGGAAGGAGGTAGAAAAAGAGATAGAGCAGGAGGAAGAAAAAGAGACAGGAGAGGGAGAAAAGGAGGCAGAAAGGGAAGAGAAAATGAAGAATCCCCTGAAACTTTGGAAGGGGAAGAAACAACTGCCCTCACTGCCCTTAATACACCAAGCAAGCAGAAGCATAAGAGGGAAAGAAAAACCTCCAAGTATTGTAGGGAAAGGAAGAGAACCAGAATTAAAACAAGCAAACCTTAGCCCTCATCAACGACTCCCATTCACATTGAAGATTTACCAGCTGCCAAGGTGAAAGAATCTCCTTCCAAGACACCCATAACCTATGAAAGGGGGACTACAAGATCTTCTACATGGAAGGGGAAGGAAATTCTATAGGACCCCAAACCAGACCTAGAGGAGGTTGAAACAGTCCTATAGGAGACACTGTCCAAATTTCAGGGGACTCAAAAACTTGAGGAAAGAATAGGAGGACAGCCAGAGGTGAAAGAGGAAGCACAAGAGCTACAAGAACTTGACCCCTAGCCTAATCTTGACTCCTATTACAGGATACTTGAGGGAGGAAAGATAATCCCACAGAAATTTGCAATTCCACTATTTTTCAAATTGGTAAAAGAGAGAGTGAGAACAGATAGGTGGATGAAGATAGCCAAATCCAAAGGAGTTGAGGATATTGGACACATGGAAAACAAACTTAAGGAAATGGGCAGGGAATTGAGTGCTCTCAGAGACAGAGAAGCCACTACAAGACGCCACCTTGAGAATGAGAATGAAATACTAAGGAGGCAGCTGTAGGAGAAAGAGACTCATTTGGTATACATGGCCAGCTTCTCCATGGAAGCATTACAATGAAAAACACCAGCCAAATCTTATGGCCTCTATCTAAGGGATCAGTGGCTTCAATTCCAAATAAAAACTTTGGCACAAAGAGGCACAATGCCTTTCCTAGATTATAGGTAGTTCATGGATTTGTGTAACCAAAGCACCTCCGAGGACAAAGCAAAGATGGCAGAGTTCTATCTACATAACATGGCCCTCATAGACCTAAATGTGTGGGATCCCAATGCCAAGCTATGGAATCTGCAATTAATGGCCATGGCATCATGGATGAACCATGAAGAATTGAGGGTAGAAAAAATGAAAAGATTGATGATAAGAGTCGAGCCATCAGATCCTATGGCACTCATCAACACACACAATCTGCTTGCCAATGACCCTTAGATTGCCCCTAAATATCTAGCCAATCAGGCACAAGCCATTGCACACTTTGAAGATATGCAAAGGCTACTTGGGAATAACTATGTGCATGCATGCATGAGAAGATGGAACACCCTACCCCACAGCTTACAGATCAAAGAATGCCATTCTCCCATGAGGCTAAGGGAGGCATTGAAAAGAGTGCCAATGTACAAGCACTCCATGCAAAGGCTGAAGTTCAACTGGATTGGCCTCAAACTGAGTCCTCCACTACTATTAGGCATGCTGGAAGGCAGAAGAGAAGAAGAGGAGAAGGAGAAGTGGAAGGACATAGACAAAACAATAGGATTTTATGGAGAACATGAGCATACCACATCAGAAGCCTGGAATGCTAGGGAGGCCACTAGGGCCATAAAAGATGAAGATATTGACTAGGTTGCTTCGAGGATGAGCAACACCTTCAGTAGCGGATGATGATGAGCGTCATAAATGGGTAATTATATGGGCTCATTTTACCTCCTAACCTAGTCAAATCAACCATTCTCTTAGCTTATTGTATGATTTTTTGATTATATTTATGCTTATAGGGTGAGTTGAGTTAGTTATTATGCCATGTGGTCTAACATGTATTTAATGCAGATTGTTGATGGATTTCAAGGTCAAAGTCAAGGATCTAGTGGAAACAATATAGAAATAACTTGAAGTAGATAGAGGAGAGGACTTATAGGAGGGAATCCCCCTCATTTATTGCTCCTCACTTTGAATTCCCCTTCATTCAGCTTGGAGTACAAGCAGCTGAATCATGCACTAGAAGGTAAGCGAGCAAGTGGAAGATGATTGAGAGTTATCTCGAGTTTTGGGAGCCAAGCCTCCCTAATTTTAAGGAAGTTGTTGGTAGCTTCAGATGTATAAGTAGAGAAGCATAGGGCCTCACTAGGGTTGACTTTTTGCTTATGTAAACTCTGCTCAAATTTCAAGCTTACTATTTTATGACAGTTTTATGTAAGATTGCTATTTTTTGATAATGAAGATGGAATCCTTTTTGAGCTATCACTGAGTTACCTCAGAGGGTTGAAGATGTTGGTTTAGGGACCAATCCAAGCAGCCAAGCTCCTCTTTACTTGTATTTTTATGCTTTACTTCAGTTTGTAGATTAGTTTGTTGTTAAATGTATTTCTTTTATGGTTAAGAATAGGTTTCTTTTGATGATTTAATAGTTTGCTTCCATTTGTGCTTTCTATAACAGGTTAAGCAGTGATCAGAAAATATTCAAAAGGCTATCAATAGTGCCTTGGCCTATCTTCCTCCCTCTGTGACCATGATTTGAGGCAAAGACTCTCTTGCTGCCCCAAAAACACAGATTTTCCTCATTCCTAAGACTTCTAGTGTTTGCAACTCTCTAGTAGGTTGATAGTCCAGTCGTGATTTCTTTATATCTTCTATATCATGTTCAATTCTTGAATTACAATAGTCATTTTTCATGCTCTCCTTTCTTACAACATTTCCTAGCATTTCCTTCTATGCATCATATTTTAGGCCATTTTAATGCAAAACCCTATTTTTCCTAGAATGCACTCATTTCATTGGTTGCTTGATTTTCTTGGTTGACTGTTAGTTTCTATGCAACAGATCTCCTCCAGAAGTAGGTTAGCTTACCATCAATCACACCCTCCATCCGGTTCTTTCCCTACAGGTCTCCCAAACCTCACCTCAATTCTGCCCTAGTTGTCTTCATTTTTCATAGAACTTCTTCCTCTCTCCTTGATCAAACCCAATCATCTTTCTCTCTCTTGGTGATTCATGGTAGACCTTAGGTACCTGTTGAGGCCTCGAAAATCGTTGCAACAACATTGGGGGATAACCACCCGGTCCGGACCTTAATACAGCTCCTTTTCCGTTTTGGATGGTGGCTCCGACTGCATATAATGGGACTAGTTTCCCAATAATGAATAAAAGGGGTGGATGAGTGATGGGTTGTCTGTTCTAATGATAGGCGAATAACTTAATCTATCAACAAAAATAAGAGAACTAATACTAATCCCGGGAACAATTATTTTTTGTAAATGCAACGTTTAATGATCTTTGTCTATTGACAGGCATGTAGATGACTCTGTAAAATAAACATAGATATTCATTCATTCAAAGATTAATTCATCTAAATAGTTAAACAAAGTGATTAACACAAGATTACTGCACTTATCATTTATATCATCGATACATACATGATTGGAAGAAAAGCATACTATAAACAGCCAATAGTGGAATGCATAAAGGATGCTGTTAAAACACATATATATATGCGATAATAGCAAGAGCGATCAAATGACAATTCATATAACAAGAATGAGTCCAAACATAGATAATAGTACCATATGAGCTGCTAATCAATCCCAATATCAATCGCTATTTGAAATTGTTCCTTCAACGCAGAAATGCTTTCAAACAAACACAGTAGTGCACATTTGTATAAAAGCTCCCTTATCAAAATCAAAATGATTGGTCCAGTTTCATAAAAGAATATCCCTGAAGTACAATAGTGCAAATTCAGGGTTTAAGTCATATACAAAACTTTACGACCCTTTCTAAATGCATGAAAGGGTCTATAAATACTACTAAACTAAAAATCTATGAAAACAAAATCCTACTCAATTGGTATCAATTAATAATAACTATCTTCTTGGCAGCGATATGGCAGTCGGCGATGTGAATCATCACTCAGGCTGTTTGCCTTTAAACCTGAGCTGGCTTATCGCAAGCATTGGCTCCACTTCGGGTGGTCTGTTGAGGCGAGAACTGAGTTGGGTGGCAAAGGTGGAATCCTGAATATCGAGGATAATATACCCGATCGCATCTGTGAGGATTTTGAGGGCGGCTCTCTAGCTGTGTGGCTTCACTAAAAAGAACCAATAGGCATCCCATGTCAAGCTGTTAATTCCCGCAATTAACCTTCCATTTTTCTCCAGCTCTGGGTAACATGACTGCTCCAATATCTTCGTCGTTGTTAATTGGCCTGGAGTACATTGAGAAATCATGTTAGAAAAGTAAAGAGTATTATTAACCAATTCAACCAAATTACTAGTGGTTGTCTTGCATCTTGAAATCGCTCTTTCTGCCTTCATTAACTGAGATTTCCATTCTGTAAATAATATTTCTTTGTGCAATTCTAGAATCCTTGGTAGGTTAGCTGCCTGTCCCTGATCGATATCTTGCCATTCCAGAAAAATTTTCAATGTTTCTTTGGCTTGATCCAAATTTGTCCTTGTCTTTTCTACTTTCTCACTTATGGATGTCGCTAAGTCGCATAATGGTTCTGCCTGGGTGATTTGCTGACACAAAAGCTTCATCTGGTTTATCAATCCTTTGTTTAATTGAAATGCCTCTGCTTTAAACTCATCTATCTGTGGGAGCTTTTTTTTTTGCTCAAGTTGAGCTGATAATTGAGCGATCTGCTCATCTTTGGATTTTAGCATTTGTTCATTTGATGCTTTTAGTTGCGCCAATGCCTTTGATAGCTCCTTTTGCTTTTGGACTGCACTGTCGTCAATCCTATGTTTTTATTCCTGCAATTGTTTAGTCAGCTGATTGTTTATTTGTTGCTATACTAGCAATTGGTGTTCTGCCTGCTCTCCCTTTTGCTGTGCTTTCGATAATTGTGCCTATAGTGAAAAGATATCATGACCTTTTGTCTTCAATAAACTGCTCACCTCCGATGCTTTGTCTATTGTCGCTGCCGAATAAGCTCCAACATATTGCGATAGCTTTGTCAAACCATCAGAGGGGTCAAATTCCTCTTTCCATAGCACATTGCCCATTACTGTTTATTCAGGGAATAAAGAAGGTTGATCAGTCCTTCTCCTCTTCCTCTGTCGTTTCACTACAGCTTTATGCCTTGGTCTATAGAAGACATCCAAGGGAGGAATCTCTTCAATCTGTAAATAACTTCGCCGGAAGGATCCTTTGGGATTATTTCCACTTCTTTTGATTTGGGTGGGTCGTTGGTTTCACCTGAAACCTGCTTTGAAGTCACCTCTTGTGTATTGACCTCTTTTGAAGTCTCGGATTTGCTAGTGCTGCCAGCTAAGACTTGTATTGTTGTCACCCTTGAATCTTCAACTTCGATCAGATTATAGGTGCCTTGCCAAGTAGTTCTGACAAGTACTAGGCATGTAGTGTCCGATATTAGCCCTTTCTTTTTAGTGCTTGGATCAACGACAGGTTGCCCTATGGCCGGTGAAGCAGAATCCATTGTGGTTTTCTTGGACTTCTTCCCCATTCTGCTTAAATCTGTTACTTCGGAATAATTATGCACAAAGATGATAATGGACATAATATAGAAAATGATAGCGTAAATCGAATATAACTGAGATATATATCGATGAATGCATGACGAACGATTGACTTAAGGTGGCCTCGGATAAAATCTGTAAAAAAATCTCAGGCTTACTGTTTCATTAAATGGCCGTTAAGACCTGTCAATCCTATCAATGCCCATCAATTCGATTAATGGCCGAATGATTTATTTGAAGCGTGCCTTGGGTGTTTTGGTGGTTAAGCGTGGATGAATGGCTCTTCAGAAGATAAGGCCTTAAATACGAATAAATCGTATTAAACCCGCTTTAAGATTTCCTTTGAAATCTGTGCTTTTTCACTTTATCGCAATCGAGCGTCGGGGGAAATCATAAATCGTTATATTGGTTCCATTTGGAATCCCCGATCACTGATAGCAATATCGCATCACATCGGAGCAAAAGGGAGCTTTATTTTGCTTAGTTCATTATCGCCGATATCCAATAGCGATATCGCATCGCATCGGAGCAAAAGGGAGCTTTATTGCGCTAGTTCATTATCGCCGATATCTGATTGCGATTTCGCATCGGAGAAAACCAATGGGTCCTTAAGTTGTGTTCCCTTTGTCATTGCGATATGCGATCTTGCGATCGCTTTATCGCAATGACAAAAGATTAATCATTTGTGAGTAAGGCTTTTGATTGGTTAATTCGAAAAGGTTTTTTGGTAATGCTTAATTTTATTTTTTCGAACCTTTTTGAATAAAACTAAGTTGATACCAATTAAAATCAAAATTAAAAGGGACCCATTTCATATTATAGTTTTGGGACAATAATGATATGAAATGGGGGGTTGTTGTAGGGAACAACAATTGGCGATTCGCTGGAAGAAACAGTTATCTCTAAAAAGTATGGAAATACTTAAACTTTTTCAAAATAGAAATTTTATCAAAGGGGAAATTCTAATTTAACTAGGTATAGTTGCATTCCAAACAAAATGAAACTTTCTTTGCTAATTCCCTCTCTGGTTTAAAATTAGATACATTTTAAATTTTAAATTGGCCTCTATTGGTTGGTAATGATAAAACAGAAAACCTTTCCAAATCAACTTTTAAAATTAACTCCTTTGTCATAGGTAGAGCCTTTGCTGCCAACAAGCGTTCATAGTTTCGACAGGGATACCTTTTAACCATGTCATTGTCTATTGTCCCATTCACCTTAGAGTATGATTAACAAATGAATTCAAAACATGTTTTTCATATTTTGCATTTCTTTTCTATTTTCTGTTATTTTTGTAAGATAAAAAGCCATTGCCCTGATTTGGTGGCTAGCTAAGTGACAATGCCATTCACTGGTAGTAATCTAACCAAACAAGCTGGCTCGTGATGAGACCCCTTGTCTTACAGTTGAAGCCATTACCCTGTTTTGTTATGCAGTATTGGTAATGTCGGCTAAACTATTTCCCTATGAACATGGTAAGAAGGCTTGTAATAAGACCTCTTATCTTTTATATCCAGTATTCTTGGAATTACATTCTGAGTAATCACAAGCTTTAGTGAGTGGGATAGACAATTTCCTCCTTAAGAGTAAATGGATGACAAGGTAAGAGTTGGAGATGCTGAAATTGGATTAGTTTCTATTTTGATATTGGTAACCTTCTTGTGACCAATTTGAAAATCTTAAAAAGATTTACAATATTTATAAACTTTGAGAGGGGTTCACTAAGATTTCAGTGTAGTTTCAGAATGCAATTATATCTAATTTCCTAGAAATCATTCCATTTTGTTTAAGACTTCTATTATTTTAAAAGTAAATATCACACTACTTGTTTTGAACAACTCTTTAAGTACAGCAAAGGTCAATGGAAGATACCTCACAACTTTATTTTCTAATGCTCCTACAAACTACAAAAATGCTATTAAAAGGAGAAGGGGTTACTTCCTCAATTGAAGAATTTTTTTAAGATAAGGCCATTAACAGGGAGAGAATCTCTCAACCCTGATAAATCTTGTAATATGAAGGTCGAATGGCCTATCTTTTCATAGATCTGAAATGGTCCAAGCCACATCTTCTGGAACTTGGTGTGTTTTCCCTTATCTTCACGGGCTTTGTCCCATTCCAGAACTAAATCACCGACTTGAAATTCTTTGGAACCGGATGAAAGTGAATCAAATGATGACTTGATGATCTGCTGATGTTTCACATGAGTGACTTTGGCTTTTTCTCTTTCTTCTTCTAATTTTAGAATTTGGTCATGTTTAAGTTGTAAAGAAGAAGAAGGGATTTCTTCAATAAATTGAACTAGCGATAGAGAAGGGAGGATAAGATTTGTTGGTAGCACTACTTCTTTTCCATACACAAGTTTAAACGTAGAAGAACCTATAGAAGCTTTTTGCGTTATCCTATCAGCCCATAATGCAAATATTAAAGATTTGTGCCAGTTCTTATGATCCTGTTCGATAGTTCGCTTAATAATTTTAATCAGATTTTTGTTTGTAGATTCTGCTAAACCATTGCCCTGGGGATAATAATTAGCAGAGTATTTGAGTTTAAATCCTCCTTTAATTGCGAAATCAAACATAGCATTTCCTGAAAAGTAAGATACATTATCAAAAACAAGAGCATTTGGGACACCAAACCTGGTAATGATGAATTGGTCTATGAATTCAATAATAGCTTCAGAATTTGTTGTCTTTAAAGGAATCGCTTCAACCCACTTGGTAAAGTAATCAGTAGCAGTAAGGATATACTTATGTTGTTTGGAAGAATTCGGGGTAATTTCTCCAATGATGTCCAATCCCCATTACTCAAATGGTTGTTCAATGTTGACCGATTGCAAAGGGAAGGCTGATTTCCTTTGTCTTCCACTAGAAGTTTGGCAATTTTGGTATTTCCTTACATATTCATGAGCATCTCTAAATAGAGTGGGCCAATAGTATCCAACATGGATGACTTTGTGAGCTGTTGTATCAGCTCCAAAGTGGCCTCCTGCTGGCCCATCATGTAATTCCTGCAAAACCTTTTGTGCTTCAGGTTTTTCAAAGCATCTCAATAAAATTGAATCATAATTTTGCCTAAAAAGCACATCATCAATAATGGTAAAAATTTTTGCTTTCAATCTTATGGCCCTTTTGATTTTGTAAGACAGGTTGGGAGGTGCATATCCATTTTTCAAATAAAATATTAAATCAGCATATTGTGATTCAAAGTCAACGATACTTATCTGGTTGATCGCTTCAAATTGATCTGTATCACTTGATTCTCGAATGTTGGATGCTCGTGCCAACAACCTGCAAAAACCTTGGCCTCTAACAATCTTTGATGGCTTGATTTCTAGGTCGTATTCTTGAAGTGTTGTTACCCAGTTTTCCCTTTTTTCTCCCAATTCTCTTTGGATTAATAGTTGCTTTACTGAAGGGAAAGGAACTATAACTTTTGTATGGGCTTTTAAAAGGAAGGGTCTGTAATGTTTAATAGCTTTATATACAGCAAAGGCTTGTTTTTCTACTTCGTAATAGTTTAGTTCAGCACCCTGAAGATTTGAACTATAGAATGAAATAGGTGCTTCCAAATTGTGATTGTTGATCTGTGTGAGTACTGCAGCATAAGAGAAATTGGATGCGGTGGTATAAAATGTAAAATGATTAGAAAAATTAGGGGTATTTAAAGCGGGGGCATTGATTATTGATTGTTTGATTAATTCAAACGCTTCCTTTTCTGCCGATCCCCATTTAAAGACTGAAATTTTCTTATTCATAGTTTGAAGTGGCAAAATGATTTGAGAAAGTCTGGAACGAATCTCTTAACAAAATTGATTTGGCCTAAAAATGGCTGCATGGATTTCTTATTGTGAGGAAAAGGGATTTCAGAGATTTCCAATATAAATACCATCTTTAGAAACAATAAAGCCTAGGAGCTTGCCTTGACTAAGAGCGAAAAAAGATTTTTTAGGGTTAAGAGAAATACCATATTTCTTACAACGTTGAAAGATTTTATTTAAATCATGCAAGTGATTGGATCTCTCTTTAGAAAATACAGTAATATCATCTAAGTAGATGACTACTGTTCTGTTAATTAACCCTTTGAAAGTGATATCCATTGCTCTTTGAAAAGTGGCTCCTGCATTAATAAGTCTGAAAGGCATTTTCTAATATGCATGCGTTCCCCATTTTGTTCTGAATGTGGTTTTGAGTCGGTCATCAGGATGAACCAAAATTTGATTATACCCTGAAAAACCGTCCAAAAAGGACATTAACTCTGAGCCTGCCACTGATTGGAGTATCTTCTCCATAGTGGGTAATGGGAAGTTATCTTTTAAACTCGCCTTATTTAAATTTCTGAAATCAATACAAATCCTTATGTCGCCATTTTTCTTTTTGACTGGTACCATATTGGAGACCCAGTTTGAGTGCCGAACGGGAAAAATAATCTTAGCTTTCAAGAGTTTATTGAGTTCCGATTTTATTTGACTCTCTAAGTTTGGATGTATTTTTCTCAAATTTTGTTGAACTGGTTTCTGTTCGGGAAGCATCAGAATAATGTGTTGGATAATGGATGTATCATACGTTTTTAGATCGTCATATTTCCAAGCAAAAACATGTTTATTTTTGCGTAACAGTCTAATGAATACTTCCTTTTCCTCCATGGAAAGTCCTAATCTTAAATTAATGTTTTGAGGAGTTTGTTCAGTGCCAAGGTTTATCAATTCAAACCTTAAGGTAGAGCTATGAAGCTTCGTATTGGACACAGGTTTAAACCTGTCTTTAATATCGTAAAGATCCTCAAGCTTCACCACAGGCTTTGGGATTGAGTTTTCTTCATGTTTACCTTGCATTTGAATATCATGTTCGTCTTCCTCAATGATTTGATTATCATAGGATTTTTCGGAGGTTAAGAACTGTAAAATGTCTTCATCGTGGTTGAATACTCTCCAATTAGTTACATTGTCAGGAATTGATGGCCTAAAAAGAAATTCTACTTAAAATCTATCTGGGCTATAGTCTTCAGAAGGGAGGAGCTTGGAAGCGACATTGGCTAGCAAGTCGGCTGCTGAATTTTGAGACCTGGGAATGGAAGAAATATTGAATGCTAAAAAGTGGGAGGTGAGTTCTTGTACTAGCGATTGATAATGTTTGAGATGGTTCGAAAGGCAATGAATTGTATTCCTTACCTATTTTACAATAATCTCAGATTCTCCAAACACTTTCAAGTATTGGACTTTGAGGCCAATCGCTTTATATAATCCTTAGACTAATGCTTCGTACTCAGCTGTGTTATTGGTGCATTCAAACTCTAGCCTGCAGGACAGCATTGTTTTTTCTCCTTGTGGGCTAACCAAAATACATCCTGCTCCTGATCCTTCATTAGACTTGGATCCATCAAAATATAAAGACCAAAATAAAGAATTATCTAAAATCTTACTTACAAAATTCTCAGTAACAT
>APFE031181263.1:4436-40994 GCA_000404065.3 Pinus taeda | reverse complement strand
TCGGGACACCAAACCTGGTAATGATGAATTGGTCTATGAATTCAATAATAGCTTCAGAATTTGTTGTCTTTAAAGGAAAGGCTTCAACCCACTTGGTAAAGTAATCAATAGCGGTAAGGATATACTTATGTTGTTTGGAAGAATTCGGGGTAATTTCTCCAATGATGTCCAATCCCCATTACTCAAATGGTTGTTCAATGTTGACCGATTGCAAAGGGAAGGCTGATTTCCTTTGTCTTCCACTAGAAGTTTGGCAATTTTGGTATTTCCTTACATATTCATGAGCATCTCTAAATAGAGTGGGCCAATAGTATCCAACATGGATGACTTTGTGAGCTGTTGTATCAGCTCCAAAGTGGCCTCCTGCTGGCCCATCATGTAATTCCTGCAAAACCTTTTGTGCTTCAGGTTTTTCAAAGCATCTCAATAAAATTGAATCATAATTTTGCCTAAAAAGCACATCATCAATAATGGTAAAAATTTTTGCTTTCAATCTTATGGCCCTTTTGATTTTGTAAGACAGGTTGGGAGGTGCATATCCATTTTTCAAATAAAATATTAAATCAGCATATTGTGATTCAAAGTCAACGATACTTATCTGGTTGATCGCTTCAAATTGATCTGTATCACTTGATTCTCGAATGTTGGATGCTCGTGCCAACAACCTGCAAAAACCTTGGCCTCTAACAATCTTTGATGGCTTGATTTCTAGGTCGTATTCTTGAAGTGTTGTTACCCAGTTTTCCCTTTTTTCTCCCAATTCTCTTTGGATTAATAGTTGCTTTACTGAAGGGAAAGGAACTATAACTTTTGTATGGGCTTTTAAAAGGAAGGGTCTGTAATGTTTAATAGCTTTATATACAGCAAAGGCTTGTTTTTCTACTTCGTAATAGTTTAGTTCAGCACCCTGAAGATTTGAACTATAGAATGAAATAGGTGCTTCCAAATTGTGATTGTTGATCTGTGTGAGTACTGCAGCATAAGAGAAATTGGATGCGGTGGTATAAAATGTAAAATGATTAGAAAAATTAGGGGTATTTAAAGCGGGGGCATTGATTATTGATTGTTTGATTAATTCAAACGCTTCCTTTTCTGCCGATCCCCATTTAAAGACTGAAATTTTCTTATTCATAGTTTGAAGTGGCAAAATGATTTGAGAAAGTCTGGAACGAATCTCTTAACAAAATTGATTTGGCCTAAAAATGGCTGCATGGATTTCTTATTGTGAGGAAAAGGGATTTCAGAGATTTCCAATATAAATACCATCTTTAGAAACAATAAAGCCTAGGAGCTTGCCTTGACTAAGAGCGAAAAAAGATTTTTTAGGGTTAAGAGAAATACCATATTTCTTACAACGTTGAAAGATTTTATTTAAATCATGCAAGTGATTGGATCTCTCTTTAGAAAATACAGTAATATCATCTAAGTAGATGACTACTGTTCTGTTAATTAACCCTTTGAAAGTGATATCCATTGCTCTTTGAAAAGTGGCTCCTGCATTAATAAGTCTGAAAGGCATTTTCTAATATGCATGCGTTCCCCATTTTGTTCTGAATGTGGTTTTGAGTCGGTCATCAGGATGAACCAAAATTTGATTATACCCTGAAAAACCGTCCAAAAAGGACATTAACTCTGAGCCTGCCACTGATTGGAGTATCTTCTCCATAGTGGGTAATGGGAAGTTATCTTTTAAACTCGCCTTATTTAAATTTCTGAAATCAATACAAATCCTTATGTCGCCATTTTTCTTTTTGACTGGTACCATATTGGAGACCCAGTTTGAGTGCCGAACGGGAAAAATAATCTTAGCTTTCAAGAGTTTATTGAGTTCCGATTTTATTTGACTCTCTAAGTTTGGATGTATTTTTCTCAAATTTTGTTGAACTGGTTTCTGTTCGGGAAGCATCGGAATAGTGTGCTGGATAATGGATGTATCATACATTTTTAGATCGTCATATTTCCAAGCAAAAACATGTTTATTTTTGCGTAACAGTCTAATGAATGCTTCCTTTTCCTCCATGGAAAGTTCTAATCCTAAATTAATGTTTTGAGGAGTTTGTTCAGTGCCAAGGTTTATCAATTCAAACCTTAAGGTAGAGCTCTGGAGCTTCGTATTGGACACAGGTTTAAACCCGTCTTTAATATCGTAAAGATCCTCAAGCTTCACCACAGGCTTTGGGATTGAGTTTTCTTCATGTTTACCTCGCATTTGAATATCATGTTCATCTTCCTCAATGGTTTGATTATCATAGGATTTTTCGGAGGTTAAGAACTGTAAAATGTCTTCATCGTGGTTGAATACTCTCCAATTAGTTACATTGTTAGGAATTGATGGCCTAAAAAGAAATTCTAATGAAAATCTATCTGGGCTATAGTCTTCGGAAGGGAGGAGCTTGGAAGCGACATTGGCTAGCAAGTCGGCTGCTGAATTTTGAGACCTGGGAATGGAAGAAATATGAATGCAAAAAATGGGGAGGTGAGTTCTGTAACTAGCAATTGATAATGTGAGAGGTTCGAAAGGCATGACTTGTTATTCCTTAACTTAACCAATAATCTCAGAATCTCAAACACTTCCAAGTATGGAACTTGAGGCTAATCCTTTATATAATCCTGACTAATAGCTCGAACTCCACGTGTATTGTGCATTCAAACTCTGCCTACAGGACAACAATGTTTTTTTCTCCTTGTGGGCTAACCAAAATACATCCTGCTCCTGATCCTTCACTAGACTTGGATCCATCAAAATATAAAGACCAAAATAAAGAATTATCTACAATCTTACTTACAAAATTCTCAATAACATTAACACATTTAGACCTGTCAGTCTGCGAAAAGTTTTTAATTTGTGATGTGAAATTGTTTACCGAGAAAGGAGATGGTTGGGAAATATAATTGCTGAAAAATGACTCAGAAGAATAATTTCCTAAGATATTTTTGTTGAACGCAATTGGTTGATTTTCTTGTTCGAATTTTGTAACAGTGTGGGTCATATGTTTCTCCCGATCGATCTTTATTTGATTTGGCTTGCCCTTATAGGGGAGCCACATGTGGGACCAATCGGTGGAAATATACACATGGAGCTTTTCTGACCAATCCCTGCTTAAAATTAACCCATAGAACTCAGGTATATCGACGACTAGGATATCAATCCTTTGGACTATTCGTGGATCCATCGATAACCTGATTGTAACAGAGTTTATTTCCCCTAAAACTTGAACTTAAGTTCTATCTAACTGCACAATGTGAATTGAATATTTCTGGGGTTCTATGATTATTTTAGAACAAACTGAAGCAAGCATTATATTAGATGATGCCCCATAGTCAATTAAGCAGTTATGTAGATTTCGATTGTAAATTTCATATCTTAAGAGGAAAGGAGGAGTATGGGAATTTGATCTATCTCCAATCAGAATTGTATCAGTTGCCTCAACTCTACTAGAAGGTGGTTGTCCAGAATCGCTTGCAGCTTTAGTACTGGGAAGAGGTGAAGAAGGAACTGTATTAATTTCTTTGAGAAGTAATTTTTGTTGATGCTTTAATTTACTAAGTTCAAACATGGTGATTTTTGCCTTAGTTTTCTTCATGTCATCAACAATATTATAGTCCATCGAATCAGATACTACCAATGTCTTAGATGACGAAGGTATATTGGAGGATGACGGCTGATTCTGAGATACTGTTGCGGCTAGCTTCCTTGTGGGTACCTTTTCCTTTGTAGTATTGGTACCAGCACTCCTTTTCTTTGAATTGGCTTGAACAGGTTTGAGAGTAGCTTTACTCCTTGTAGTCATAGGAAAGGCTTCTTGATCAGCGTCAGTATCAGAATTAGGGAGTATAAAGTCCCACATCCCGTGGCATTCAACGACTTCCTCTTCTTCTAATTCTTCAGATGGTGTAATTGTTTCTTCTTCTTCTTCTTCCTCAGGATCTGAATCTGCATAAGATATGACATTTGGAGGCTTGGACTCAGGTTTTTTGAGATTATTATAAGGTTTCTTTGTTGAGGACTCTGCTACTTGTTTCTTAATCTCAACCATTTCGTTTGACATGGTTTTAAGGACTTTTTGAAGGCCCTCCATGTCGTATGGATCCTTAGTGATCTTTTTCTTTGAATCATCCTTAAAGGACATTTTTTTGGATTTTCGTTCCTCTAGAGCAATTTTCTTTTCCAAGGCGATTACACTTTTCTCAACAGCGAGGGATTCTTTCATGTTTTCGGCCAATGTAGGTTGTTTAGCCCTATGCACAAAAATGGCTATGTTTGAGGGTAAGGCTGTAATATACCACTCGCTTCTAACTTGTTCGCTTGGCTTATCATCGGTAGGGATTTTGTTCAAGAGTTTCTTAAATTGGGAGTTAAATTCCTTAATGGGTTCTCTTGACTCGATCCTTAGATTGGAAAGGTCATGGACGAGTGTAGCCAAGGATCTATCATCGCCGTATTTGGTAAGAAATTGTTCCTGAAAGATATTCCAATTGGTGATGGATCTAGAAGGTAAGGAAAAATACCAGGATACTGCTGATCCTTGTAATGTATAAGGGAATAATCTAACTAAAACATCTTCTTCTGTTACTCCCTTCAAATTCACTGATAACATAAAATTATTTATGTGTTTCTCTGCTGACGTTCCAGCATCTGGATTGAACTTTGGCAACCATTTCTCAGGGTAATCTGGTAATGGATGTAAAGGCGCAGGCATGGTAACTGCACCAGGACTTCTCCATGGTCTTTGAGCCATTTTAGGAGTACCAGCGATTTCCTGTGGTGTTCCAGGTGCTTGAGGGGGAGGTGGAAATGAAGACTGAAAAGATTGTGATGTTGGAGGTGAAGTCCCTTGGTGAACAACAATATGTAGTGGTGAAGTGGGTGTTTGACTTCGCACATGTGATGATGAAATTGAAGATGATGGAGAAAAGGTTTCACTACCAGAACCTTCAGCGCTCTTTTTAATACTTTTCCTTTCGGGCAAAGGAAACTCAGGTGGTTCAATACCTAGTTTTTCGCTTTGAAGTCTGGTAAGGTGAGGAGGTAAGTGGAATTGCGAAGTCTGACTACCTTGTGATACTTCAGATCTAGGAGGTGAAATCGAGAAGCCTTGAAGTTTCTGGATGATAGATTGAACTTCAGGGGACTTCGGACTTAAGTGTTCTGAAGTATGATGAAGTTGAGCAGTAGTGGTTGATTCTTCCTCGTCTCGTTTGGATACTGATGATCCAGGGTGCAAACGAGAGGTCCGAGGAGAGGCAGAGGGTGAGTTACTCTTTGAATGGTCTGTAGGTTTTGGCTTACTGGCCATTCATTGCGGATGGCCCTCCTTCTAGCGCCAGTAATGTTGAGGCCTCGAAAATCGCTGCAACAACATTGGGGGATAACCACCCGGTCCGGACCTTAATACAACTCCTTTTCCGTTTGGGATGGTGGCTCTGATTGGATATAATGGGACCAGTTTCCCAATAATGAATAAAAGGGGTGGATGAGTGATGGGTTGTCTGTTCTAATGATAGGCGAATAACTTAATCTATCAAAAAAAATAAGAGAACTAATACTAATCCCGGGAACAATTATTTTTTGTAAATGCAGCGTTTAATGATCTTTGTCTATTGACAGGCATGTAGATGACTCTGTAAAATAAACATAGATATTCATTCATTCAAAGATTACTTCATCTAAATAGTTAAACCAAGTGATTAACACAAGATTACTCCATTTATCATTTATATCATCGATACATACATGATTGGAAGAAAAGCATACTATAAACAGCCAATAGTGGAATGCATAAAGGATGTTGTTAAAACACACATATATATATATGCGATAATAGCAAGAGCGATCAAATGAAAATTCATATAACAAGAATGAGTCCAGACATAGATAATAGTACCATATGAGCTGCTAATCAATCCCAATATCAATCGCTATTTGAAATTCTTCCTTCAACGCAAAAATGCTTTCAAACAAAGATAGTAGTGCACATCTGTATAAAATCTTCCTTATCAAAATCAAAATGATTGGTCCAGTTTCATAAAAGAATATCCCTGAAGTACAATAGTGCAACTTCAGGGTTTAAGTCATATACAAAACTTTACGACCCTTTCTAAATGCATGAAAGGGTCTATAAATACTACTAAACTAAAAATCTATGAAAACAAAATCCTACTTAATTGGTATCAATTAATAATAACTATCTTCTTGGCAGCGATCTAGCAGTCGACGATGTGAATCATCACTTAGGCTGTTTGCCTTTAAACCTGAGCTGGCTTATCGCAAGAATTGGCTCCACTTTGGGTGGTTTGTTGAGGCGAGAACTGAGTTCGGCGGCAAAGGTGGCATCCTGAATATCGGGGATAATATACCCGATCGCATCTGTGAGGCATTTGAGGGCGACTCTCTGGCTATGTGGCTTCACTAAAAAGAACCAATAGGCATCCCATGTCAAGCTGTTAATTCCTGCAATTAACCTTCCATTTTTCTCCAGCTCTGGGTAACATGACTACTCCAATATCTTCGTCGTTGTTAATTGGCTTGGAGTACATTGAGAAATCATGTTAGACAAGTAAAGAGTATTATTAACCAATTCAACCAAATTACTAGTGGTTGTCTTGCATCTTGAAATCACTCTTTCTGCCTTCATTAACTGATATTGCCATTCTGTAAATAATATTTCTTTGTGCGATTCTAGAATCCTTGGTAGGTTAGCTGCCTGTCCCTGATCGATATCTTGCCATTCCAGAAAATTTGTCAATGTTTCTTCGGCTTGATCCAAATCAAGTCGCTGCTCAGGCTCGCTTCATTCTGTTGTTGGAGTTGTCGCTAACAGATCTAGAGGCAGAGTTTGCAACCTCTGCTCTCTAAGTATGTTGAATTCAACTAGTCCCTCATCATTGTATTCAAGTATGGCGAGCGATTTAAATTGATACATTGACTCGGCCGATATGAACAAGTCCTAAAATCTGTCTTCTTTATGCTCGAACTTGGTCAATTTGGCCTGTTCGAGTGCATTATAGGCGACTTTGTTTGGATCAAATCGCCTGCTTGGTAGAGTTGCCAGGGTTAATGAGTTTATTTTCTCAGCTTCTTTCTCTGCATGTTTGAAATCATGTAGAGTGTAGATACCAATTCTCAAAGGAAAAGAGGGCCAAACGTGCTTCTTAGCTTTCTTCAGAGTTTGTGTAACCCCATCGGAGATGATCTGATAGGCTATTTCTCTGGCCAGTAGTTTATCAAGGATGTATAGAGGAAGAACGTGGGGCTTGGCTTGACTGCCAAAAACTCTGATATAAGTGAAATTTTCCTCCCCGAACCAACTTCCTATGGATGTTAAATCAATCCCTGCTTCATAGGAAATCGTAGGGGCAGGCTTATTGAAAATAGAATAATGAATGGGCAACATGAAGCCATTGCAGATTTGATACAAATGGTGTTTGTAGTTGGTCTTCCACAACTTTTGATGGTATATGTGCACGGGTGCGGGGTCTTGCGACGTCCACCTCCATCCGAGCACAGGAAATTCAGAATTAAAACACAGGACATCTAATACATAGGCACTGTAGTAAAATGGGGGAATGAACCTTCCAGTGACACGGGAGTTGAATCTAAACTCAAGAATTGTGGATGCTAACTTATCAGACAGTATATCTGCCCAATCCATTATTTCACCACTACATGCCGCCTCCATTAAGGGGACCATTTCTATGGTAAAATTGGTGGAATCATGTAATCCCCACAACCTGCACATCACTATCCCAGCATAGCAATAAGGAGAGCATAGAGAATCGACCGAGTACTTACCCGAAGATTCGTGCTTGTGCTTTGCTGGATTTTGTCTCCAACCTCGAATGGGTTCGGATTCAGTCTCATTCTCAGCTCAAAATTTCTCCAGGAATGTCGTGTTATATTTCTTCTCTGCCACCGGTAAATGATACATTTTCCTTAAATCCTCGGCTCCAAAGGAACCGAAAATTCTCCCATCTGTGGTGCTGAAAGTTCTGTCGGTAATTGGGATTTCTTGAATCGCCCATCTAACCACATCTGTATATGGGAGGATTTGCTCCCGAGCCACTATACGATGAAGAAAAGAGTTGGCTAAATCGCTTAGATTAGCCTCGGATTTGCTAGTGCTGTCAGCTGAGACTTGTATTACTGTCACCCTTGGCTGTTCGGCTTCGATCAAATTATAGGTGCCTTGCCAAGTAGTTCTGACAAGTCCTAGGCATGTAGTGTCTGATATTAGCCCTTTCTTTTTAGTGCTTGGATCAACGACAGGTTGCCCTGTAGTCGGCGAAGCGGAAGCCATTGTGGTTTTCTTGGACTTCTTCCCCATTCTTCTTAAATCTGTTACTTCGGAAGAATTCTGCACAGAGATGATAATGGACATAATACAGAAAATGATAGTGTAAATCAAATATGACTGAGATATATATCGATGAATGCATGGCGAACGATTGACTTAAGGTGGCCTCAGATAAAATCTGTAAAAAAATCTCAGGCTTACTGTTTCATTAAATGGTCGTTAAGACCTGTCAATCCTATCAATACCCGTCAATTTGATTAATGGCCGAATGATTTATTTGAAGCGTGCCTTGGGTGTTTTGGTGGTTAAGTGTGGATGAATGGCTCTTCGGAAGATAAGGCCTTAAATAGGAATAAATCGTATTAAACCCGCTTTAAGATTTCCTTTGAAATCTGCGCTTTTTGGCTTTATCGCAATCAGGTGTCGGGGGAAATCATAAATCGTTATATTGGTTCCATTTGGAATCCCCGATCGCCGATAGTGATATTGCATCGCGTCGGGAGTAGCGAGTGGGGCAGTTTAAAAGCATGCATAGTTGATTGCCGATCGCCGATAGCGATATCGCATCACATCAGAGCAAAAGTGAGCTTTATTGTGCTTAGTTCATTATCACCAATATCCAATAGTGATATCGCATCGCATCGGAGGAAAAGGGAGCTTTATTGCGCTAGTTCATTATCGCCGATATCTGATTGCGATTTCGCATCAGAGAAAACCAATGGGTCCTTAAGTTGTGTTCCCTTTGTATTGCGATATGCGATCTTGCGATCGCTTTATCACAATGACAAAAGATTAATCATTTATGTGTAAGGCTTTTGATTGGTTTATTCGAAAAGGTTTTTTGGTAATGCTTAATTTTATTTTTTCGGACCTTTTTGAATAAAACAAAGTTGATACCAATTAAAATCAAAATTAAAAGGGACCCATTTCATATTATAGTTTTGGGATAATAATGATATGAAATGGGGGGTTGTTGTAGGGAACAACAGTACCCTAACACCTCATTCCAACCTTCATCCATATTTTCCACCCACTCTCACACCCTCAGAATAATGGAAATTGCTCTCTGCGTCCTCCTGTAGGCCTCCTGTAGTTACCCTGTTTTCCTCCTTTAGTTTTCCTGTGTCCTCTTGTAGTTTTTCCTCTAGGCTTTTTTTTTTAGGCCGAGTGTAGGAAAAGCCTCCAAAAGGCCACCTAAGACCTCCAAGGACCCATCCACACCATATTACATCCTCCCAAGCTCCAAAACCGCCCTCTAATGCCACCTATTCACTGCCACACTCACACACAATAAATTAAATGCATGTTAAATTCACATAAAAATACATAAAAATCCAAAAATATGTTTTTTTCTTCTATAATTCTAGAAATAACATGGTTAGATGTTGTTTACTTCCTTGAGTAGGTAATGGCATTTCTTTCATGGTTTTCATAGTGTTTTTGGAAAAAGTAGAATTAGCTTGTTAATTAGGGTTTACTAGGTTTTGCTTTACATTCCAGTATTTCTCCTTTTTGCAGTTAGAATAGCATCTACAGAGTAATATTTATTTTCTTTCATCATACATAGATCTTATTTTGAAATCTATAGAAGTTGGCTTGATCTCCCAGTGATCTTGTGCTAGCTGACCAAGTGACAACCTGCACTGAGAACTAGTACTTGTGCATATAGCACTGATGCTTCCAAATTCGCTACAAACTACCAGGTTGATAAAAGTAAAGTTGGTAGTGCAGGAGTTGCAGCATTCTTGCTGCAATACTAGCACTCACCACAAGCTTGTGGATTGAGGCTTAGGATTGCGTAGTGCCTAGCTAGTCAAGGCGAAATTCGACAAAGGGAAGTATAGATCTTCTCGATGGAAGTGTGAAAAACGAGAAGAAGTGAATGATTATGTGAGATGAAGTACAAAAATGACTAAGTGTGAATGAATAAATGTGGATCAAGTGCGGAAAATGATGAGACATAAGGAAATTCAAGTATGTGAGGAGAGTCAATGCAATGACAACCATTAGCGCAAAAACAGGAAAATTGATGTGATACTTGTGAAAGGAAAGTGATAACTTGAAACAACACTTATAAAAGCTAAAAAAAGTTGAAATGCCAAAAAAGATGAAGAGAAATAAGCAAAAAAACAGTCACACAAGAAAAATGATATAAGGAGACAGAAAAACTGAAAAAAGATGATAAAAGAAAAACCTACTTGAAAAAGTGACAACGACCCCACCGAAGGTTCCTTGATCTTTTTGGGAATGCTCTATCTCCGGGATCAAATGTGAAAATTAGCTCTAGAGGTGTTGGTTAACTATATTTTAGAAATGAGGTTTTATGGCGAGCATGCCTGAAATCAAGGAAAAAGCGACACTTCGCAGAACTTCTAAAAATAGAAATGTGTCTCCTTCGAGATACTAAAAATAGATCCCTATTTCCTAGGGATGCTTTTTCTCCCTTTATGTTCTTTGCTTTCCACGTAAGCTTGTCATGCACACTGTCATGAAAGACTCTACAATTCTAGGGAACTGGGCAACTTTCGAGCTCAGTGCAGTGTGCAGTTTCTAAGCTTAGTGAGGGATTGCGTAGTTTCTATGCTCAATATTGGGCTTCTTTCCATGACTACACAATTTTTGAGCTTAAGGTTCACTGCCAATTAGGAATAGATAATTCATATCATTAAGGTTGCTTTCCTCAAGGATTGCACAATTTTTGGAGACAACACTCAATAACAGTCCTGATGATGGATCCCTATTGGGATTTGAAACGTTGACAAAAAATGGTTTTTACTGTGGGTTCTCCGGTTACTAAGTTAAAAGCCTAAAATTGTTGTGAGACCCAATTGAGAGATCAACTTGTGACTTAGAAAGATAATCTAAATGTGAAAACAAGAAAGCATAAGCACAAATTAAAAATATATGTCTATGTTGATCATGAATACCTAGATCAACAAAAGATGAGCTCTTGTGGATGGTACACAAGGCTCAAAAATCAAAGCATAGGAAAAAATTTGGAGGGTGGTTGTAGCTGCTACAACATTGGCGACACACTAGTAGAACTCTAGCTCTCTGTATGGATCATGTCTCATGCAAAACACATATAACTCTTCTAGAAGTATTATTCAGTTCATCAATTATCACACCTTCTTTGCTTAGCTTGAGCTTAATATATAGTCCCTACCATCCTCTTCATCGATAGTACACATACCAAGGCAAGTAAAAATGAATTATTTCGATTGGGGATAAGGAGTATATAGATGCACATGTAAAAGTGACTATCAGAGTCTTAGTTTTCATCTCTAGTGATGCTCCACTTCCAGCAGGACTGGACAACACCCTGACAGAGTCACTTTAGGAACACAATCATTGCTTCACTGCTGGAAAACTTGGATAGTACCCCGATGGAGTTGATTTCTTCACCTCTTTGCATAGGAAGCCTTTCTCTTCCTTCGCCCTTTATTTCATTTTTCATTTTCACTTGTTCAAAGAATTGTGCATAGGCACTTAATTATTTCATGGGGGCAGAAGAGGGAGCCTAACTTATTGAGAAGATGAGGTTTTCCCTTTAGAGAATGATGTTTATATACACCTATCACATACTTGTTAAGGTTTTCCTCCCCTCCATACTCTACTCGAATTAGTTTACAAGGGTTAACCAAAAATAGAAGACCTATCAGAGTAGGCAGTATTAGTTAATAGTGCAAGAATCTTGATTTCACTATGAATCTCTCTGAAAAGAACACATTTTCCATTAGAGTATCATTGACTAAAATAAATGCAAGATCCACATAAAGAGAGGGAATAAATATATAACCAAACATTGATAGTCGTACAACTTCCTCTTGGAATTCACCCTACTTGTCTAAGAAGCCAAACACGGTCTCATGCAGAACCTAACCTATGACTAAAAAGAAAACAAACAAAAGGAAAGAAGTGTCGTAGAAATAAAATTAAAGTAAAGAAAATGAAAGGAAAAAACAAAGAAAATAAAACTACTCATACTCCTAACTTAAACAGAGCATAAGCCAGAATCATGTGAAGTGATACTTCCAATGTATCCATCAGCGCATTAGTTGGCCTATGTGGGCAAGGAAATGCATGTCAAGAAATATATATATAAGGAAATTATTAAAAAAGAAAGCTAGGGCAATGTAAACCAAAACGTTCGAATCTTCTTTCAATCTGCAACTTTGTTCTCCCTCTATTCTGTCAACAACCTTTCCCTTTCCCTGGCCTTGTACTAGATTGCTACATTATGCTATTGTTGATGGACTTGCTGCCATGTTAGTGTTGACTCCTTTTCTATAAAAAAATGAGTTTCTGCATATATTGGAAAGTTAACTAGAAATTTCTCAACTGCTTCCCTAGTACTACTTTGAGTGGTCTCTCTTGAAGAAAATCTCTTTGGTTCCATGGTAACAATGACTGATAGAGAGAAGTGCTTCAGAAGTGTGGTACCTCTGGGATAAAAAGGACACTCATGGTAAGCAAATATTAACTTCAACAAATTGACATTCAAGGCATGATCAAGCAGGCAACCGGGCATCTTATGGGAAGGATTGGGAAATTTTCATTGGCAAGAGGAACTTCTTGCCTATGGAAAATGTACAGTATGCAGTCCGAACAGCGGGGGACGAAGATTGTTGCTTAAGATTGTGCTATGCGTAATCCCAACCCGGACAGGGACTGGGAGAGTATATACATAGCGCAGTCTCTATGGCCAAGGTGGCAGGATGACCCCTGGAAATGCACAGTGCACAGTTGAAGCCAAATTATACTATGCACTACGTATTTCCAAAGGCCAAGCTTGTGGCTTGAGCCTTAGGATTACGTAGTGCCCAACTCAACAACGAAAAATATGGCTAAGGGAAGTACAAATATGCTTAGTGGAAGTGTCAAAAATGAGCAGAAGTGAATGATGATGTGAGCTTGAGTAGAAATTGAATAAGTGTGAATGAAATAGTTTGGATCAAGTAAAAAAAACTAATAAAATAGAAGGGCAATCAAGTATATGAGGAGAGTCACTGCAACGATGACCATTAGTGCAAAAACAAGAAAATCGATGTGACACTTATCAAAGGAAAGCGATAACTTGAAACAACACTTCTACAAGCTAAAAAAAGTTGAAACACTAACAACCATGAAGAAAAATAACAAAAGAAACACTCACACAAGCCAAACGATAAAAAGCGATAGAAAAAGCAGCAAAAGATGATAAAAGCAAAAATCCCTTGCAAAAGAGATGACGACCCCATTAAAGGTTCCTTGATCTCTTCGAGAATGCTAGAGCTTTAGGAGTGAATGTGAAAATTATCTCTAGAGTTGGTTAACTAGATTTGAGTAAATGAGGTTTTATGACGTGAATGCCTGAAATCTAGGAAAAAGAGACACTTGGTGAAAACTTCTAAAATTAGCAATGTGTCTTCCTAGGGATGTTTCTTCTCCTTTATTTTCTTGATTTTCCAGGGAAACTTGTCATGCACACTGTCAGGAAATCCTGCGCAGTTCTAGGCAACTGGGAAACTTTCAAGCTCAATGAACTGTATATTTTATGAGCTTATTGAGGGATTGCGCATATTTTGGGCTCAGTGTTGGGTTTCCTTCCATGACTGTGCAGTTTATGAGTTGAAGGATGGCTGCCATTCAAGAATGCACAATTCTGATCATTAAGGTTGCTTGCCCTCAAGGATTGTGCAATTTCTTGACGCAAGCCCAGAACTACTTTGAGACCAAGTTGGGAAATCATCTTGTGACTTAAAATATAAGCTAAGTGTGGAAACAAAGAAGCATAAACACAAATGAAAAATATAAGTCTCAGTCGATGCATGAATACCTAGATCAACGCAGGATGAGCTCCTATGGATAGTAAGGAAGGCTCCAAAATCAAAGCATAGGAAAACTTTTGGAGTGTGGTTGTAGCTGCAACAATAGAAGTACAAAAAAAATATTTTTTTAATCGAATATTGCAATAGGAAATAATATAATGAGATGATTCAAGTGCTTTACCTTTAGGTGGATATGATGTTTTACCCTTACCTTTCTTTCTAATTTATATTATCTTTCATTTTCTCCTATGGGAATTTGCATGTTGTTTCATCATGTCCATATTGGTTTTAGCAAATGTAGTGAAGATCAAATATTTCTCCTTGATTTTTTTTACCCCTTGCCTCTAATGTATTTTATTCCACATCCTCTTCTACTACTACTTCTTTTAATAGAATCACATGATTGATTCCTGTTTTTCTAAGAAAGGCATTTTGATTCCTCATAAGATGGAGTTTTTCTCTTCCTCTTCTCAAAATATTTATCTCAATCTACAAAATTTTCCACAAAATATCAAAATTAATGGTCTTGAGTTGCACATTAGCTTGTAGGGATTCAAGGTATTGAGAGTATGTAACAAAGAGGGACTTGACAAAGTCTATTAGATAAGGCATCTAAATCATGCATATGGCTCTAATCTTTGAGACTAGAGCTAAGGGGTAATAATCATTTAAGTAAAGTTTGAAGTATTTGGCATCAACTAAAAAACCTCCAATTCTAAGTTTGAGTCCTATATATCTTTCAACTTCACCATAAGAATTTGTAATTGAAACTATATGGTGACTCACTTCTTCACTTACAAAATAAATAATCGGGGAATAGGCTTTGATATCCTTGTTCTCCCAAATATTTGGCTCGTTATTTGATGTGGGCTTGGTGGTTGATTTTTCATCTTCTACTTCAAAAAATTACTTTCAATAAGTGACTGAAAATGAGTGCGTGCCTAATATTTTTGGACCATTATTAATAGTTCTCCTTTCTAGTCGATACAATACTAACAATTAAAATGAGTGAATGCACTTTCACCAAAGGGCACAAGATGAGTAAGAGTATATGTTGGGCATGAGACATTTTGAAATATGAATGTTCAAAACTTAGAGCAGGAAATTTAACCCATGGTGGTCCTAGGGGGAGCTCAATTGGTGATCGAAGTAATGTGAAATCTGTGGAAAATGAGAGATATAAGGTTCAAATCAACCCAATTGTGACCTAATTTAGGTAGAGGGGGATAGGTTGTAGACCCCAATAGGTGTATAAGTATTTACGTGTCAGCTAATTTGTTGGGTTCCTCTAGTATAGAAAAAAAAAACCCTCACACCCATGATGTGCAAGGAAATTATTGACAAAAAAACATAGTTCCTATGAATTTCACTAAATATCTGCAAATAAATGTTATTTAAAATATCCATGAAAATGATATCATTTCTTTGTACAATAACACATAGTTCAAAACCTTCTATATTTCATCTAGAAATGTTCCCTTTACTCTTATTTCCTAGCTATCAGTGCTTCAATTCTTTCTTAGGTCTGTGCAAGCCCATCCATTTTGGTTTTAATGCATGCCTCACCCTATAAAAGGATTGCGTGACTGTTCAAGATATAGGATATGGGAGAAACATCAAATATCTCATGTACACATTTGGAATAAACTATAGAAGGATCAATATTTCGATATACTATGAAGGTCTAATAACACGTAGGATTGGGAGGTCAAGGTCAAGGAAATATGTCGATCCGTTATGAGGACAAGATTAATGAAGATAGAAAATATGTTATGTGAAAATCTTATTTTTAATAAATTTCCTTTTATTTAATTTTGTGTGACTCAGTAAAGAAATCGTGTTGTGCCAAAGGAGAGGATTTGTAAGTGTGTTAAGGGTTTCCATCATACAAATAAAGGGATGGACTAATGAGAGGTTCAAGGATGTATGTTAAAAGAATCAACATGAACAAGGTACGGAACTTCAACTGGAACATTATGGAATAATGAAAAACCTCATAAATGGAAGGAATGAGTGTATGACAAAGATGGAATAACTAAGCATATGATAGTGATGGAAAATAAGTTACTAAGTAGGGTAGAAGTGCCTAAATTTGGCTCTAATACCATGTTAAGCTAAGGAATAACTCCTAATTTAGGTTACTGATGAATTAATGAGAATATCCTTATATAACTTAGAAGAGTGACCCCCGAGATTCATCTTTTAGGGTTAGTTCTCATTCTAATTATTCGTATTTCCATTTGTTTACGTATTTACAAGTCATTCACCTAATTTGTCACAATTATGTGTCTAACATATAGAATTAAGAAAGTGCATGGAGTTAGTTTAATGGAATTTCTAATACTAGTTTAGGGTTGTTATTTTTTGTATTTGAATATTTGATGTTAGCACACTATGTTTCTATATCATGTTTTTAATTTGATATTATCACTAGGTATTTATACATTAATCATATATATATATTACCATTCTTGTGGATTAATGTTTGTCTCTAAAGAGTTGAAAGAATTAATGACAAATATATGACTCATTTAAGAGCTTCTAGTTTATTTATGTTATTTGTGGATTAATGTATATTATTAGAGAGTTGGATATGATTATTAGAAGAGTTGTAACTCATATACGAGTACCTTATGTTCAAGTAGATTGCAAAAAAAAATCATTTGGACTTGACTATGATCTACATTTTGTCCTTAATTAAAACCTATTCCACACACTCTTTTTCTAAATACCTATGAATAGTTATCTTGAGTGTGAACCTTTCTTAGAATAATCCACCTCCATGGATAAGTTTCCTTACAAAATGGTACTTTATATCAATATATTTGGTCTCGCTACGGTAAACTAGATTTGTAGGAAAATGTAGTGCACTTTGACTATGGAAGAATACATTGACATTTTTTTGTCATCTCCAAAATTCACCTAGAAAACCCTTTAAGAAAATTTCCACTTTGAAAGCACGTGAGACAACAATGTATTTTTCCTCCATGTTGAATAAAGTGACTATTTCCTGAAGATTCAACATCCAATTAATGGTTCCCTCAACAAGAGTAAAGACATATCTTGAAGTAGACCTTCTTTTGTCAAAATCACTAGGAAAATATCAATAAACATTTCCACAAACATATACGCTACAACCATTAAAGGTGATACAATAATCATTGTTGCCTCTAAGATACTGAAGCACCCATTTCACTACAACCTAACTGTATTTTTCGGGATTTTCTGTGAATGTGTTAACAACATCCATTGCATGTGACATATCTAGTATGGTATAAATTATCACATACATCATACTTCATACTACATTTTCAGAATATACTTAAAGAAACCTAAAGAAAGCTTAAAATTAGAAGCGAAAGGGATATTAACTAGTTTTGCAATGTCCATTCCAAACTTCTCAAGTATTTTTTTACTTCTACTATGAAATATTGAGCTTACCAATTTTCTTGAATCTATGCATTTTCATTCCTAATATTTTTTTTTGCAACCCCTATATCCCTCATATCAAATTTCCTAGCCATCTTAGTCTTCAACTTGTTGATCTCTTCCATGCTTTTATCTACAATGTGCATATTGCGAAGGTACAACACTGAGATAGTGAATATGCTATTCAAAATTTTAAAGTACACAGAATTATGATAACTATTTCTAGTATAAGATTGGCACATCATGAAGGAATTAACACTACTCGAGTGAATTCTTTAGGCTATGCAATGATTTCTCGAGCTTGCAAACTAATATCTCGTTGCAATGTTGCACAATACCTTCTAGTTCCATATAAAAATCCTCATCCAAATATCTATGCAAGAACGATGTTTTAACATCCAACTTCTGTAACTCCAAAACAAGTAAATAAACTAGTGTCAACACAATGCAAATAGATGGCAAGTTTAACAATTGCTAAAACAATTTAGTGTCAACACAACACTAATAGATGGAAAGTTTAACAACTCGTGAAATAGTTTTATGCAAATTTTTACATTCCATTTAAGATTAACATTTTGCACCAATGATTGCCTTATACCTCCCAATATTACCATTAATTCCTCTTTTCAATTTTTAGACTCATTTGTATCTAATAACCTTGCTATCTTTTATAATTTTTATTATTTTTCCTGAAAATCTGATGATACAGTTTTTTATTAGATTATGAATTTTGGTTGTTTAAATGAGTTTTTAAATATATAAATGGAGTTAGTGTCTTAAAAAAATTTGCAGGGCACTTGTCTTCTGCAAATTAAATAGATGGAACTTAAGATTCCATGAAATCCCTATTGAATTCTACGAAATTTTTATCATCTTTTTTTTATGTGCATTGTTGATGTCTTATTTATATAAATACCACCATAGATCCATATTATCTTTCAATTAACCAAATATCTAGGGGGGTCAAATCTCTTTAGATGGAAAGCATTTGTTCACATTGTGCACTCAGAAAAGAGGTTTGCACCTTAACGGATATGATCCTCTTAGTGTTTGATAAATCTGAAGTTAAGGTGGATCTACACTAGTTTATGTGATTTGGTTGTACTCCTTTATATATGTGATATTGTTAAAGCTTTACATCACTAAGTCAATGGGTTCTTCAAAATATTTTAGATTTAAATTATCATGCTAGTGGTTGTACTCCCCATGTGTATATGTCTATTCAAGCTATATTGTTAAATATTTAAATCACCATATCAATGGCCTCTTTAAAAAGTTTCAAAATTAAATTAAATAATTGAATGATACCTTCCCAACCAATCCATATTTAACATTAACCCTAATGTACCTCAACTTGTATCTAGGAGTTTCTAGTTTGAGATCCACTTGGCTCTCTCATCGGCCCTTCACACTTATCCATCCTTTTATGCAACATGTAAAGAAAGTTTGTTCGACTAAGTTGTTGAAATACAAATAATTTGTTGTGGGGGGTGGCACTTAATGCCAAATACATGGTTAGAAACATTTAATGCCAAATCAAACATCACTTAGCAACTCACTATAAGTTTCAGTATTAAGTAAAAATTTATAAATTCCCACTTCTAATATTTAGTATTAAAAAAGAATGGAATGGATGAAAAAAAGGTTAACAATGATTGCACATCATTTAAAATTCCCTTGAACATAGGAGGACACAAAAATGAATTCATATCATTGACTGATTAGAACCATGTGATATCTTGCAGCAAAGAAAGAGACATTGAAGCATGACACAAAATGCTTGGAATAGTAACTAGCTAGTAAAATGACTCATATGTGTGATATGGATCGTAGGAAATCTATAAACCATCTATAGGATGAGCACACTAACACTATCATTTTGTTTTATTAAAAAGACTTTAGAATAGTTTCCCTGCTATTTTTGTATATCCTTTATAGAGTAGCAAGAACAGAAGAGAAAAAAATTACAATCAGTAATGTCCTTTTTGTTCAGTTTTAATGACTAATACATATATATATAATATATATATATATATATATATATATATATATATATATATATATACTGATAGGGTGTCTTTTTCGTGAGTTTGTAATGAGGTTGAAAAAGAGGTAAAAGTGTGCTCTAGTAAGTGTCTTCTTCATGGTTTAATGAACTGATAGAAGAGATAGTGGTGTGACTGATTTCATTCTCATTATTTTAATGAGTGGAAGAAATGAGGAATAGTAAACTCATTGCCTTTTGTTCATTAATAAGTATGAAAATAATGCAAAGGAATCACATCTTGAGGAAACAATTAGTACAAGTGGGAAGCATCTAGTTCCCAAGTGATAAAACCAACATAAGCATGAGGAAAAATGCCTAGAAAGGTAAATCTACCCATTGCAATGATTTATGTAATTAAGGAAAGGTCGCCAAGTGAAGGCAAGTGGTGATGCAAATGGAAATTGGTTAATGAGGATTGCAAGAACAATCATATAAGCAAGGGAAAACAATATCTATGTAGTGTGCATAAGATGGTAGTTGGAATAAGAATTAGTGATTGCAAAGTAACATAAAGATGATTGAAATCCTCCATAGGGTATGGCCAGACTATTATAGAAGAGAGAGAAATGGGGATCAATTCATGTCATGGTAAGTCTATAGGAGGAATCATAGACCTATATGAAGATGTAGAATGCGCACCAAAATGACATGTGGATGTTATTCTAGGGAATCCATGAACATGTAAGATCTATCACACAAGTTTCAACATGCAATAAACAGAACCTAATTTTAAAGTCCACAAGATTAAAGATAGCTTATAGGACCTTTTTTAGAGTGTAAAACTTGAAAAAATGTATGCACCTCAAGAGATTTAATCCTCTTCAAAATGGATATATATTGGTTCTATATATGCATATCACATGCGTAACTTTTCATTTCTTAAACTGTATTTTTGAATGCATAAATGGATATAATGTGTTGAATGTTTACTTGGACGCTTGGATTGTGTAAATTACACCACATAAATTTGCAATTCCAACAAATTTTTGCTAGACAAAATTTAAATTTAAATTTAAAACTAGAATTAATGGCTCGAGGAAAATGAGTCCAAATTAAGGTTAATCATCTTTTAATTTTAAAAAGGTTGAGATACTATGCTTTGAATTTTGTAAAATATTAGTGTATATTTCATGATACAATGAATGCTAAAATATATATTATCAAATGTATATTTTATCTTTAAATCCAATAATATATATTAAATTATGTAAATCATAATAGAAACTATATTAATTAATCTACTTTTGAGTTGTTATTATAATATTCCTAGTTTTATTTTGTAACTGACATGTGACTATTTCATGTTGTTTAAAACTGAGATATGACTATTCCATGCCATTTGAAATTTGTAACTGAGATATTAATGAAAACTTGTTAATCTATTAACTAATCAATACTCTGAAATAACAGAAAAGAAAGAAGAAAAGAAAGACTTCTCTTGACAAAAAATAATATATATATATATATACTAGCCAAAGAAATCTTTACTACATTTAAAACAATCTCCACCCAATTTTTTTTTTCAGAAAATAGAATTTTATCTCTAAGTTCATTTCACCATCCCAAAACTAAACACGCTTTAAAACCTAAAAATCTAATAAACTTAAATAAAGATGCAATGTAATCTTTCTACTGGCAATCATATTCAGCCAAAAGTAATTAATACTTAGTACTGGACTTCGGACAGTCCGTTTCAAAGGCCTGAATTAGCTTTTCAAAATGGGCAGTGGTGGACTTTGTTAACCCTTCAAGTTTTTTATAGAAGTAATCGAAATCCCTCGAAGTTGAATGGATGTCACTGGTCTCAATGTGAGCTTCAGCATTGCGGACACCCTCCATCTGCTGTTGGAGTTCATGCTCAGCACATTGATGAAGCCGTTCTAAACTATTCTCAGCCTCCCCTTGAAGGAATTCGAAGAAATTTTGCTTTTGTTTACCCCGATCGGCGTCATTATGAAGCTGCAGCGGAAGATAATAGCCGTACGCATATGTCCATTTCAGCATACGCCTGCATTCAACTATTTGTAGCCATGCATCTACCACGTATTTGAATCTTGCCATGGCAGATTGACTCGTGCCCAGCACACGACTTGCATCCAATTCTTTAAGCTCCACCACTCTCACACGCTACAGATCAGAGAATGCCTTTTCCTGAGACTTTTCATTTGCCTTCCATCTCTCAAGGTAAAATACAAATCTATCTGACGACATTTTAGCGGTCAGTTTCATCACATCTTCGGGGATGGATTCATGGGACGAATTGTCTTCTCCTGCTTCCGGTGGGCGATATTTGTTGCAGGCAACTGAAGTGTCATAGCAATGCACGTTCCAATCACGGAGGCATATCCAACAGAATTCAAACCCACAGGGCCGTAAACATGTCATACGCATGCACCCAGAATTTTTCTCGATTGCTCGTTTACACTTGGGACACGGCTTAGAGTTACCAATTATCCAATACAAGTTCTGTGATTCGCCTTCACTAATAATGGAAACCCACTTCTTCACAGTGTCACAGTCTACTGGATGATGACATTCCTCTAAACAGTTCCAGCAAAATTTATAGGAGCAATTGCACACAACCTCCCGACTTGCATTAACAGTAACAACGTCAATCTGCACAGCGTACTCACAACCCGGCGCTGGACACCATTTAACCCTTGTGTTTTGTTCGACATATGACCTCACAAGATATGTTGTATACTTGCTAGCGTCTTCCTCAGATAACCCCAAAGAAAAAACCAGATCTTCACCCACAACAGCACCACATCGTGGATTTATATTTGGACATCGTAAGTTGAGGCATCCTACACCGTCGTTATTTATTGAGGTTTGAATATAAAGTCTCCAACACTCTTCGCAAAAGTGATGGCCGCAATACTTGAGTTCCTTCATGTCTCCCATCTTGTAATCATCAAAACATATTGGACACCTGATTGTGTTTTCTTCTTCTTTTACGTTTGGCTCATGTAACAATAACCCCACACCATTCCTCACTTTCTCCTCATTTGCAAACCATTGATCGTACACATTACTGATATCCCAATAGAAGTGACGCAAAAGAATGGCTGCCTCAACTTCAGAGACTGAAAGCACACTACAAACAGTTGCTATGGCGTTGTGCTGAGGCTTAGAAATGTCCTTCAAACTTAAAACGGTGTACTTCTTCATGCAGCTGTCGTTATCATCACCGTCGCTGGCCGCTATGTTCACCTGCATATCGTAAACTTCTTCTTCTGATTCATCTGCATCATCATAGTCGTATACATTATCATCATCAAACGCCATTTTCTTGAATCACAGCGTGAGCCTTTTCCTTTTCTGTGCCTCACGTTACGTTAATTTACGTAGATTAGATTAGAAATTTAGAACCCGGGCCTTTTTCTTTTCAACTAAATGATATGGGGAACCCTGCTCAAATCAATGGTTGCTTTCTTACAATTTATACCAAACCAAGCATTGAAGAGCCGACCTCCCATTGTACTTCACAAAATAAGGACGTATGATGTGACATTGGTTGAAACATAATCTTTGGAACCGTTTTGGCAGAGAATCACATCATGATGAGTGACGTCGATATTTTTAGTCCCTGCCCTTCCGGGCTGGCAGGGACTATAGTAATCGATTTGTAAATCTAACATTATTTTGGCACTATAACCAACCAAATTGCACGATAACTTAAACCAAAGTTCGCTGAAATGCAGCACGATATTTTATATTTTCTTATTCCTTTAACCAATGAACTGATTTTTCATCTTATTTGGCCTCAAAACCAGGCATACGGGCAGGTATACGGGCTCAAAACTTAAGACAAGTACAAGTGATCAAGTCATTTAACAGTTTCATGAACTCATTTTAATGCTATGTTTGCATTAGCATTAATCTGGTAACATAAAATGTTAACAAAACTAACAAGAATTATGTACTTATGTTAAAGTATAAGTGTGTCGGCCCTGCCGTGTCAACATTCCCTGCATTGCGGTGTCAAAACCTTAATTTGCATGAGAACAACGGCCTGCCTTAAAATGATCTGCTGCTAAAGCCGAAGTAGAGGAATCTGCTGCTAAAGGAACGTCATCGACCTGCAAACAAATTTACCTGTTTATCATCTCTTCTCATGCAGAAGTCTAATTTGATGATCGGGGTCTATTCTACTAATTATTTCAATTTGTTTGAATTTGTTTGAACAGGTGACAGGAACCACGAACAGTAAAGCCATACCGAACAGTAAAGCCATACGTTTGTTACCTGGTATCTGAATATGCTCGATGTGCAAAAAGCATTCCATGCTCGACTGGTTGGAATCACACAGCCAACGCCTGCGTCTTCCCTGGCTTCATCCACTACAGAAATGGCGTGCCACGGTTCGAGTCCTGTAAGGTCACAAATACTCTGTAATTCGGTAATCCCTCATAACAGGGTTTAAATCTTAATCTTAAGCATACAGAACTAGAACTTTTATCTTCAGTTGGAGCGGGATTTGCAACTTTGACGATGGTGGGATTTTCTCAACTGTATTTAACATTCATTAATAATTTGATTGTTTTCTCCATAATTGCTTCCTTTGTCAATTTGTTTTTTTGTCCATAATTTCTTACATGCAATTCTTTTGATTTATCACCGGTACAGGGCTAACGATCTATTCGTTGAATCCATGGTTTGCGGGGGTGATGTCGGTATTGTACAGTGTGCTTCTGTGGCATCAAAGGTATATAATAACCATGGAGAGAAAAAAATACTGGCTTCAAAATATTTTGGCTAACAATTTTATTCCCTGTTTAATGATTATTCGCTTTTTGTAAATTGCAATGTTGCTAATAGGTAAATAAACTACCATTTTTTCTTCAAAAGTAAACTGGGTTTTGCTGGTATTGAAGATGTTTACCCTTTAGGAGCATTCAGTACATATGAAAGGCTAATGAATATTTACTGTGACAATTAATTTATAGGCAAGAATTGCTACATCTAAATATATTTTCAACATTTCAATTGGGAGAAGAATTTTACTTTTGGGATATGTTTGTCTTGATATATCTAGGTTGGAGAAGTTGAAAAAGGAATTACTAGTAAGCATTGACAAACGAATTTCATCTGTTAGACAATAACTACATACTGCGATTGTGAGGAGCATGGTGTCTTAGGACTATACAGAATGGGATTTTTACTATTTTGGTTTTAAAGTAAAATCTGATAATTCAATTTCATTGAGATTCTATTTTTATTATTTAAATTTAAATTTTATATAAATTTTCGAAAATCTCCAAAATTATTTAGGTTATGCAAACCCTAGAACTGAAACTTACGAATTGATTCAAAGTCTGTTACTAAATATCTAATGCCCCTTACCTGGACCTGAGAATCATCTGCCCAATCTGTGATCTTTAATTGGTTTCTCAGTTCCCAGCTTCACAGACCTACAGTATGCTCAAACACAACTGCTACAGTGATGATCACCCATATTGCATTCGTTCCAAAGGCATCGTATGGTTTCCTGAAGAGAACCAACAGAGAAGATAATGTAATTGCAACTCCCACTTTTAAAGGGAAAGTCACTCTACTCGGATGCTCCTTGCAGAATTCCCACAATTTTGTGCATAATCTCTGCATGACTTTCACAATAATGAGTTCTTCTCTGCTGGTCTTGGTGCCGAGACAATCCTCAGAGTCTAACCCAGATAAGCGCATCTCCCATATTACCACAGGTAGCATACAGATTAACGATTTTGGTTCCCAGATTTACCTTTTGATAATGACCAGTGATGACGACAACAAAGAAGCAAGTGTGTCTGATCCCATCTTGATGGCCTCCTGCTGCATAACCACAGAAATCTCCAGTGCTTCCTTTAATATGCCGTCCTTGCATAGACAGAACCGTGGATTTCAGTAGAGGAAGCAGAAACGTACAGAAGAACACCAAGAAGCAAACCGATATGGTGATCTTGAGCTTCTGGTTAAATCTCAGTTTGTTCGCTGTCCTTTCCCCTGTATGAGTTTCAGATTTAGCTACGATGCCGGGGACATGAGACAATCTGTGCACAGACAGAAGCCGCTTTGCCTTTCTGATTCTCCTCGTTCATGCCATTTATTTCTCGCAGTATGGTCATCTGTATGAATTACAGGGCGTTTCATAAGACCTGGAACCGCCTGACGGGGCCGACGCCACTTCCTCCGAATCAGGTCGAGCAGTCGGCAAATCGATATGGTGATCTTGTGCTTCTGGTTAAATCTCAGTTTGTTCGCGGTCTTCTCGCCTGTATGAGTTTCAGGTTTAGCTACGATGCCGGGGACATGTGTACACATCGCTTGCATGCGATGCACGTGCTACGGTTAGCTGGTACATAGCTAGAGGGAGTTGTGGTTGTTAAAGACAAAACCTATACTATTATATAAAGAAGTCATATTATTTAACATTAAATTAACGCACGTGTAATTGATGTATAATCTACGTTCATGTCCCATTTTCAAAGAATCTATAATTATAATTTAAAGAGAATACCTACATCATTACATAACGAAGTCATATTATGAATAAAGGTTTACAAATTCATCAATATATGATTAAGATTTTGAAATATTTAATAAATTTACTATTATAATGTAAGAAATCATTACCTATGTTATAGATCCCCTTTGTTGTCGTTCCTTCATTTATGGATATAGATCCCCTTTGTTGTCGTTCTTGCCATTTGACTTTCTTATCCTTCTCGCGAACTAATTTTTTTATTTACCCGACAAAATGGATCAGTTTTGGCATGGTCGTTTTATTTACCCTCGCATTCCTTTTGCGCTGTTCCATCATTTATGGATATAGATCCCCTTTGTTGTCGTTCTTGCCGTTTGACTTTCTCATCCTTCTCGCGAGCTACTTACGTATCGACACACAGTGCAAACACATATTCGTCCATGCCTAAAGCGTTTTAGATTAAAATCGAAACCAAGAAATATATCCAGCAGTTACTAAGAAATATATTTAACTTCCTAAGAAAGCTGAAATAGATTTCTTTCATTTGTAATTCACCAAAACACGGTTCCATTCTCATCATAATGAAAATGGCTCTGTCTATATTCAATCTCTTTTTGCATGCCCTACTATTATTATCGCTTAAAGCTGCACCAATGGCATGGGCATCACAGTCAGATCATCATCCGTCACCAAGTAGCAATGCCAGCTACAACCCTGGACCAGTTGCAGCAGGGGATATTGACTGGCTTGAATTTCCTCTAAATTTAGAGTACTTGGAAGCCGAATTTTTCTTGTGGTGAGCCTTTGGTTATGGGCTGGATCATGTTGCACCGGAGCTCGTAAGCGGCGGGCCACCTCCTATAGGCGTAGAGAAGGCTAACCTCGACCCATTGGTCCTAAATGTTGTCAAAGAATTTGGGTACCAGGAAGTTGGTCACCTCAGGTAATGTCTTGGGTGTCTATTGAATTATAATTTGGTTTTAGAGCGGGTATATAATTATATATATGTGTGTTAGTGTTTGCTAATATTTCTATTGGTTCTCTGGTTTAATCCAACGCAGGGCTTTAAAGAAAACTGTACAGGGCTTTCCTAGACCCTATCTGAATCTGACTGCCGCAAATTTTGGCAATATCATCAAAGCTGCATTTAATACAACTTTGTCGCCTCCTTTTAATCCATATGCTAATAGTGTGAAATATCTGCTTGCAAGTTATTTGATCCCCTATGTCGGACTTACAGGCTATGTTGGCGCCTTGAAAACGAGAATACTTAGACATAGACAAATTGTGTTTTGTTACTTAGTTTTGGACTTATACTTTTTAAACAGTGACACGGGAGGCCGAATCGTTGTGATTCATGTTTTTCAGGTCCCCAGTTCAAGTCTGGGCTCAAACAAGTTCAATACTTTTGCTTAAATAAGATACACAGCTATACTGACAGCCTCTGCTTCTGCGTCTTTGAAAACTTCACTTATATGAAAAGCAACTCACACAGAGCTTCTTTCAGTGAGAGTTGAACTATCTCTCGATTACTAAATGGGTGTAGGGCAGCTAAAACTCTAACCTGCAGTACACCTCTCGTTTGCTTACAAAAGCCGCTTACCTCTCTCTCAGTGCCTCTCGGTTACAAAAGCTGAGGGTGCTTTAAACAGAAAAGCTGAGGCTGCTTTAATAAGAATCATGACGTCGAGGACCTCTGAATTGGAGGATGCTTTCAATGCTTTCAACAAGCTACAACGGCTGCCTGAGACGCTCAGAATCAAACTGTTTAACCTGCAGAGGCTCTCTGTTCATTCCAACAAAGCCACCTGCATGGGAATGGTCTGAGATCTCATGGCAGCGACCTGCATGGGAATGGTCTAACATCTCATGGTAGGGACTTGCTACCATGCAGCTCATCTTGTTAACCAATATTAATCAAATATTCAAATTTTCTCAAATATTCATTTAATTTATAATTGACTTAAAAACTAATACAAAAATGATATAATATTCTTTCACTTCCTAAAACGATCAACCCGTTTATTATAAAGTGGCAATAGGTAATCAATGAAAGTGTAGACTCACACACAATTTAACTTTTAACGTAACCATGTCTTATATGATTACTTTTGGTCTCTACATGATATTGAATCAAATGATATTTTCTCTTGATATGTTTGCTTCAATTATGAAATTTATGATTTTTGGCAAATTTAATTGCAAAAGTATTGTCAATGGGAGAGGGACTAGACTTCACTTGTTTCTCTTGTAGCTCTTTAAGGATTTTCCTAAGGAACATAATCTCAAGTTGTAGATAACACTTTCCACAAGTTGTTGATTAGTTGCATCTTCAAATTCATTCCCTTCTTTAGATGTAAGCTAAAGGTTTTGTTCCATCAAAGTCGACAAAAGATTGCATTCGACCATGCCAAACTTGCTCAACAATTCTCCAATGTACTTCTTCTCATAAAGGAATGTATACCTTGGATGGTGGGTCACTTCAATGTCCAGGTAGTAATGGACTTGTCCCAAATCTGTCATCTCAAATCATTTCTTCAACTCTTTCTTTATGATGCAATATAGTTTTCATTGTTCCCTATTATTAACATATCATCTACATATACTACAAGATGGACAACAATTTTGCCAATTTTATTGACAAATACAGTTGCGCCATCAAGACTATATGGATTATAATGGAAAACCTCTCCTTATCAAAATTTCATATGTTTCTAACATTTCTTCAACTTCTTGCGGTGTTACCCTTGTGTTAACCAGAAAGGGTTCCACATCAAATTTCATTTTAAACATTGTTGGACATTTCTTTGATACAAAATGGATTTAGTCAGAGTTGACGCTCTGTCTCGTATATTTAAGTGCACAAATACTTATTGGTAGGAAATCAAGAAGAATGTAAGGAGGAAGTTTACACCCATAAAATTCTTACTTCTATAAAGTCCTTAAAGAAATAACAATCACCGACCTTGGTTTATGATTTGGGCCACAAGATTTTCTTAATTACTAGAAAAATTATGGCAAGGAATTGATCATATAAAACATTGTATACAACTAATATGGACCAATTAACAAAATTGAAACCTCGATAATGTCGTCTCGCCATTGGGGTCTAATGAATTACAAAGATGATATTTCCACTTTGATCTTGAGTATGTAATTGAAGCTAGGAAACTTATCTAACTGAAAGTAAAGAAAAAAAATAGAACAAGGCTAACTAATATTTAAATGACTTGGCAAGATTATAATGTGCTAACTGTACATCAATGACATCTCAAAAAACTATGTGAAACAAATTTTGATGAATAACTTTTTGGATGGTGGTAATGTAGTTAGAAACCTTAAAATAGTCTCATATAATATCTAGTCATCATCACAACCTGTCAAATAGAAAGCCATTGAGATGATTTGTGTTATAAGTTTCAAAAGTTTCAATAACAATTCCATAGGGAGGAAAGCTTTCTCATAATAAGTAATTCAGAGGTACAAATAATTCATGGAAAATGCAATTTTCATCCAGACTAAGCTCACTTTATCTTTGGTTGAAAATATTCATTTTTGGGTTGGTTTTGGTTAAACATTACAATATTTATTATTTCTTGGATAGATGCAATATTGACATAAAATAAAATAGTTCCACTCTCCGAGACAACCACTTGTTTTCTTGGAATATACAACTCAGAATACCAAGATACAAACACGACATATATATGAGTTTGAGGTATAGTGAATTGTGCCAAATATGGTTCCCCAACATTATGAAATATCTAGGTGGTCTTAAAACCACTACAAATACCATTCTCTGAGCTTGTAGATGTCAAATTTACAATGTGTTTTATGTGAATCATCCTCTCGATAAATATGTGGCATTTTATCAAATTTAATTAAGCGAGAAGCATCAACTGTTTAGGGTGTTACAATTTTTATCTTCATTATGAGTATAAGCTTAAACAGAAAATGCCCAAATGATTACCGAAATATGATTGATGCTCCCTGTGTAAGCTCGAAATAATACTTGAACTTGAAGTGTGTAGAGGATAAAATTAACTTTCATAATCGTACTCGTAATGCTATGAGAATATCACAAATAATCCATTTTGAAACTATTTAACTACCCGAAAACATGTGGCATGCTTTAATTTGCATATGTTATATGGTAATTTAATGGGTATAGTTGTCCACTGTGGGTTGCGGAGAATGGGATCATTTATAAACTTTCTAAATCTAAAAAATCAAGAGAAGAATTAAATGGAAGTTGGTTGTGTCACATTCATTGGATGGAAGCGTTCATTTCAGGCTAATTTGAAACTTGGCCCACATCTTGGAATTTTCACTCCTTGGCTTGGCTTACTGGTAATAGATTCTTTATTTGCGATTAAATTCATCCATGGACTTCGGCTTGTCATATTATAAACATTCTTTGAATGATGCGGAAGGCAATTGATAAATCACTGTATTTTTTCTTTTTCCTCTTTTATATAGGGTACATACCATAATAGGTGAGTAATTTTTGTAACCTGGTCATCCATAGTCATCTTTCCTAGTTTCAAATCATGAAACTCGGGTAAAAACCCCTGGTTGATTTTCTATGTAAATAAAAATAATATGAAGATCATGGGATATGTATTCCAAGCTAACTGTTGGGAAAAACATAGTGATGGGGTATCACATGTGATTAATTAATGGGTATGGAAATTGGTAAGGCATTGGCAAAAGGAAAAGTGGAAATAATTTTCATTTTATTTTGAAAATAAGGAAAATGGGACAAAAGGAAGATGAAGGGTCACAAATTTGCAAAAGGAGGAAATTAAGGGTGAAATGAAGGAAAAGGAAGAAAATAGAGGCCTCAATGACAAAAATGATTGTGAGGATCAATTCACATTTTTTTTTTTAATTTTTTTTTATTTTTTTTTTTTTAATTTTTTTTTTTTCAGTTCAGTCTTTGGCTCTCTCGTTCATTCTCTCATACTCTTGCAAAATTTGAGTATTCTTGGGGCATTCTTGGAGCCCTTTGGAATACATTGGAATTGGAGAAAGAAGGAAAAGGAAAGAAGGAAAGTGTAGGGGAACAGGTGGATCAATAACTACAAATGGGTTTCTTTGCAGGTAACATGTCGCATGCGTGATTTCCTTGCTGATTTATGGATGCATGCTATATGCATGTGATTTTTTGCTTATGTGTTGTCATTGGCATGGGATATTTTCGTGGATTGACAATGGTTTTAGCCTTACCATGCCATTTCTTGGATAGCCATGCTATTGTGGGAATTTTTCCACTTGATTGTTTTCTTATTGGTGCTCATAATTCCTTATGGATGTGGGTTGGAAAAAATGCTCTCGAAGGCCTCGAACAACTTGGGTTGAGTTACGATTCCTCAAGCCTAGGTTAGGGAAAATTCTCTAGAGCCATTGGTGAGTTGAGTTACTATTCCCTAGAGCGAGGTTGGACAAACGCTCTAGAGCCATGGAAGGTTGTGGGTTGAATTACTAGTTCCTCGAGCCCTAGAGAAATTAGGTAGAGACCGATCTGGTTGGTGATTAGCGATGTCCAATTTTGGAGATGGAATCAATTTGGTTTAGGTTTAATGTTGTTTTTCCGCTGGAAGCCATGGTTTGGTTTTATTTGGTTATTCCATGAGATCCCATATTCAAGTTTAGATTATGGCACAGAGGTGATTGGATGAAAGAGAGATTTGGTTCAACCCAATCTATGGTCAATTGGTATGTGGAAGTACCTGACTTGGTTGGTATTTTCATATGTTAATAAGAGTTATTCTTCTATTGGGATTCATGTATATTTGTAGTGATTACATTGGTGATATTATGGATGAGTTTCCATGGTTTTTATGTTGGTTATGTGATGTATATTTCTTATAGCTCTTGACATATTTTGATGAATATATGAATGGTTGAAGAATGCATGGACTAACTATTGTTGTTGCAACTATGTGGAGAGAGCATGCAACCTTCTTGGTGATTCTCAAATGAATCTTAGCCTCTCATGATTAGATATGCATTCATGACCTGTAGATCACAACCATACATATGAGGCTTGAATGTTTCCAATTAACAAGGTGAGATGCATGTTGTTCTGAATGAACATTTGAACTCTTTATTTCTCCAACTCTGCATGTGACTTCATCTTCTTCACCAAAGTAAGTGGTGCCACTTTTTATCGCATTGTGCATTCTTACACGACGGTGATGGTAGTTCTCACATTTCGAAGAGTCTTGACAAATTCCCTGATCTGCTACTGCAAGGTATGTAAGAGGGAAACTTCCTTACGTATGCTCATGAGTTTACTCCCATTACCCCCTTGCAGAATTGTGTGGATGCTGCATTTAGTGTTGTTGCACATAGTTGTTCTATCTCTTGCCAGGAAACCTACAAGTTTTGTTCCAGTTGCTTATTCTTGGTCATCAAATGATGAGTGTTTGATCTTGATGCACCTGCAAAGTGTAAGTTGGCTCTAGAAATGGCATTTGGATTCTTGCTAGTATCATCCATTATGACATTTTCTTTAATCAATGTAGGGGATGCATGATCATCTAGAAAATTCTTTCTCCACATTTGTATAATTCTCACCTGAAGTTTATTATATGAGAAATTATACACATCCATTACCAGATCATCATCAAGAGGAACTATGTCCCCTTCCAAGCTCGAGGACAACTCTATTGTTGGAGGTGGTGGAGAGTGAATGATGACCTATGGTGCACTGGCATCAGGTCAACATCTTCATCATGCAGTTTTGATTCAACTCCATGTCCTTAAATTCAATCAAATCTTCAATATACTACGCAAGCTTTTGATCTAGCATATATTCACTCTCGTCCTTTATTGTTGGTTGGTTTGGTTCTTTAATTGGCATTGTTTCTTCTGCCATTGCCTTTGTTCTTCTTCTCTTCTTCTTCTTTCCTCCTCAACTCCCATTCTTCCATCAGTGCTTGTTCTTATTTCTTCAATCTCAATTTTTCATCCTGCAAGCTATGCTTTTATCTCTTCCTCTGCTTTTCTCTCTATCTCCTATACTTCCCCTTTGTTTCTAGTGCGAAATTTGTTTGCATAAGGATTGGATATGTTTTAACTCTGTAACTTTGTTCTCCCTATATAATTTCAGCAACCTTTCCATTTCCCTTGTCTTGTACTAGATTGCTACCTTTTGCTATCATGTATGGACTTGCTGCCATGTTAGTGTTGACTCCTTTTCTATAAATAGTTGAGTGCCTGCATATATTGGCATGTTAACCGGTGTTTTCTCAAATGCTTCCCTAGTACTTATTTCAGTGGTCTCTCTTAAAGCAACTCTCTTGGGTGCCATGGTAACAATGCCTGCTGGAAAGAAGTGTTTCACAAGTGTGGTAACTGTGGGACAAAAGGGACACTCATGGAAAGCAAATATTAGCTTTAGGAAATCAGCTTTCAAGTTATGATCAAGCAGCAAAACAGACATCTGATGGGAAGGATTGTGTAATTTTCATTGGCAAGAGCAATTGGTTGCCAGTGGGAACTGTGCACTGCACAGTCCCAACAAAAATGGATAAAGGTTGTCTTTTGAGACTGCACAACGCATAGTTCGAACCTAGGAAGAGAACAAGAGAGACTGCACATTGTGCAGTCTCAGTGGCCAAGGTGGCAGGTTGACCTCTAAAATTGCAAATTGCAGTGTTGGAGCAAGCTTGTACCATGTACTCCATAGTTCTAGAGGCTAATCTTGTGGTTTGAGCCTTAGGATTTTGCAGTGCCCACCATTGGTGTCTAATGAATTACAAAGATGACATTTCCAGTTTGATCTTGAGTATGTAATTGAAGCTTAGAAAAGTTATCAAACTGAAAGTAAAGAAAAGATAGACCAAGTCTAACTAATATTTAAATGACTTGGTAAGATTATAATGTGCTAACTGTACATTAATGACATATCACAAAAACTGTCTTGAACAAACTTTGATGAATGACTTTTTAGATGGTGGTAATGTAGTTAGAAACCTTAAAATAGTCTTATATAATATCTATCAATTATCATAATCTATCAAATAGCAAGTCATTGAGATGATTTGTGTTATAAGTTTTAGGAAAAGTTATATAGGGAGGAAGGCTTTCTCATAATAAGTAATTCAGAGGTAAAAATAATTCAAGAAAACTATAGTTTTCATGAGGACCAAGCTCACTTTATGTTTGACTCAAAATATTCATTTTTGGGTTGGTTTTGGTTAAGCGTTACAATATTTAGCATTTCTTGAATAGATGCAATTTTGACATAAGATAAAATAGTTCCACTCTCTGAGACAACTACTTGTTTTCTTGGAATATGAAACTGTTACACTGAAATTTGCCACCATGACTATCTGCAGTTAATATGGCTCCATCAACAATCATATTATCCTCCTTGGCAAGCCTTATACCTCTGCTCTCCATGTCAAACTTCAAGAAAGAGAGAAAGTCATAAAAAAACATGTTTATCTCTGGGTACGCAGGTTCTCTCTACCTTGCCTGCGTGTACGCATCCCAAGCTCATTGTATCTACGTACTTGTATGCTCTGTAATTCAAGGGATGGGTGTGTACTCCTGTAAAGGTCAAAAGGCGCGAGTTTCATCTTTAAAAAGTTACTTGTGGTCATTTCTAGAGCATTCTAGAAGATTGTTTGACGTGTATTGAGCACCTCCAGATGGTTTCATGCATCCCTATGAAAGAGGAACTTATCCCATCAAGAGAGGAGCTACCCCATCCAAAGAGGGGAGTATCCCATTGATGTTGGACCTGATTAACTTCCTCTAGAACACTATAAATACAAGCATTGGCTAGAGGAGGGAGGTTTGAAAGCTGAAACATTCCAAAGGGTAGATGCTGCTGGAATTAGGACTTCCTTGTAGAAGCTTGTGAGGAGAGATTACCATCCTTTCTTGTTTCATTTGGAAGTGGGTGAGCTTATCAAAGTAAAGGAAAACTCTTGCTGGACCCTGGGAGGAACTTGCACAACACCAAGGCTCAGGTTGTAATGGTTTCTTTTGATTCCTATTAATGCAAATAAGTCCATTCTTCTCAACAATTTGTTATTAATGAGTTGTTTCATATACTCCTTGGTCTATATGTTGAATATGTTTTAATTTATGAGATATTTAGGTGCTATGTAATCATTTGATTGTTAGTGAATGCAGGTTTCGAAGTGAAGGAGGAGCTCATCTGTATCGACGAGGCTAGACTACTACGACAACGTTGGACTACAGGTAGGATCTAAAACACTTGATTTCTTGTGTGATAAATGCATGTTTAGAGAAGGATTGCTATTAATTGTCTTGTTTGTCACTAGAAAGTCTTAGGCTTATAGGGAGGTTGGTTTTGTCCGCAAGATTAACTCTTTCCGCATGACAAATTGGCGACTCCACTGGGGATTCCATTAATGTGATTGACTTTTCCTTTGAGTGACACTTTGATCTGAAAAGAGTCATTTCTTTTTTTGTTTTTGGCTGTTTGACTGTGTATTTGGGTGGGCTAGCTTACAGTTAAGTAAGATTTTAGTTTTTCTTAATTTTTTAGTAGTACGCACCCTCTGAGTTAGGCACAGTGCGTACCTGTACGCACTGCAGCTTTGTGCACAGAGCGTGCACGCACCTGTGCAAACAGGCTACCTGCGTACCCTGTCAAAAATTGAGAAAATTTTCATTTTGTCCATTTTTTCCTTTAGATTTTGTCTTTCATTAGTGTTTACTTCTGCCCAGATCCACTGGTTATCTGTCAGAGATCTTCACCTGAACTTGTTTCGTTAGCGTCAAGAGTTTTAGTGAAATTCATAGAAGTTCTAGCCTTAGGGTTTGATTTTTGCATTGGTCCTGTAGTGACTTTGACTTTAGAAGTTGTGAAACCTTCGATCTCTCTGGTTTTGTCATTCTTCTTAGGAGTCGGACCTGTCATAAAGTCTACCTGTGTGAGCAACCTACCTTTGTGTTGTCTCTTTGCGGAATTTCAAAGTAGCTTGTTGATTGAAGTTTTGAATTTCATTCTTAAGAAAAGAACAAAAGAGTTTGATTTTTGTTTTTGATTGGTTTATGATTCTGCATGAAATGGTCCTTGGTTTGATTGTTACCAAGTAAAACAACCAGGAATCATCTTAGTAGGCTTTTGCCTCTTTAGATTTGCTTTTAGGTAAATTTCCTTTTGATTTTCTTTTGAGTGAGTTTTTCATAGATTTTTATAAATTTTGCAATTGCTTTTCTTAAAATAGTTTTATATGCTTTGTTAAATAGGAAAATACAAAAACATCTCCTTTGCGAAGTTTGTTTTAAGTAGCATTTGAAGTTTTTGAAAGAGAAAGAATTTTCGTGCAAGTAATGAGTGGTCATGTGTAGTGTGCTTGGAAAAGATAAAGAGATTGTTTCTTTGATTGTCTATTAAGAAAGTTGCTTTTATCGAAAGTTTGAATTCTCCAACTCTCTTAGCTAGGGAATTCATTGAAAAAGAAAAATAGTGTAAATCATCCTAGGTGCATCTTTTTAGTGGATTTGAGTCGAGTCTACACACCA